>ML662442.1:64096779-64248212 GCA_007570785.1 Antilocapra americana
GCCCCCCGGCCCGCCCCCGCGCGCCGCCCGCCGGCCCTCGGCCCCGCCTCCGCCCGCTCCGCGCGCTCAGCCCGGGGTCGCTGCGCCCGGCCGTCGTCGCCTGCAGAGGCCCGCCGCCCGCCGCCGCCGCCCGCATGGAGCGCCCCGGAGCCGGTGAGCTCGGGCGGCCGAGCGGGCGTGTGGGGCGACTGGAGACGGGGGGCGTGGGCTCTGCCCGGCCGCGGGGAGGGCCCGGCCTCGCCGCCCCGCCTGCGCCCCCAGCGCTGGGCGCGCGATCCCACGCCCGCCCTGCCCCGGGGCTCCTCTCCCCGCCCTGCGCGGAATTCGGGGCACCCGCGGGGAACCCGGTGCGACCGGCTAGGATCCGCGCTGCTTGAAAGCGAGTGTTTTCGTTAGTGCACGCACTGTTGGTGCGACGGGAGGCCGGGAGAGTGAACCCATTCTGAGTTTCACTTTTCTTTCCCGACGATCTTCTAACCTTTTAGAAACGTCTTGCCGACCCACCCCCTCCGACGGTGTTTGTGTGATCAGCAAAATCTAGAAAAAGCTCCGTTTTTATACTTTATCGCAAACAAAGGCTTGAACCTCCGCACTTAGGTTTTCCTCGTAGGATTTTATTCTCGGTGTGGAGGTGACCTCTCTAAACTGGCCCCAAATCTGCAGTAGGGCTCAGAAGGAGTTTCCAGTTTATGTCAACATTTACTGTGAACTGAAGTTGGTGGGTAGAGCGAGTTAGGGGTTGGACTTTTGGTGAAAGGCACCAACAAGCACCTTTTAGAGAAAAGGTGCTCTTCTGTGAAGGAAATGGCAACCCACTCCAGTATTCCTGCCTGGAGAATCCCATGGACAGAGGAGCCTGGTGGGCTACAGTCCATGGGGTCACAAAGAGTGGGACACAACTGAGAGACTTTCAGGTGTTTTTCTTGAGAGATTTTTGAAGAATAAACGCATGAAAGTGAAAGTTTCAAGTGTTTTTCATGAGAGATTTTTGAAGAATAAACTCATGAAAGTGAAAGTGAAGTCGCTCAGTTGTGTCCGACTCTTTGTGACCCCATGGACTGTAGCCCACCAGGCTCCTCTGTCCATGGGATTCTCCAGGCAGGAATACTGGAGTGTTCTGCCATTTCTTTTTCCAGGAGATCTTCTGGACCCAGGGTTTGAACCTGGGCCTCCTGCATTGTAGGCAGATGCTCTACCGTCTGAGCCACCGCATAGAAAGATGCTTTTCATGAAAAGCAGGAAAATCTTAAAATGTTATGTGATAACCGTTAACTAGTGTAAATATGTCTACAGTTGTTGAGGGAATGAAATGATGAAGACTTTGGGAGGTCAATGCTGAGGGTGGAAATTTTTGAGATGCAGTTATAAAGGGAAATGTGTAGGGGATTGTCAGTGTCCCACCCCAGTTCCTTCAGTGTGTGGCCTTGCAATTGAGGATGCTGATAGCATAGGTTTAAGATGTTTGTGGAGTTGAATGCCTCTTTACATTGTGTTTCAGATATGATTAGCTTACTTCATCCATTTCTGCCTAGTAATTTGGGTTATACTTTTGTTCTTTTTTTCATGATGTGGAAATCAAAGTATGGAAGTCAGGTGACTTGTTCTCAGCTGTCAGCATTTCTCCAGCTGTAGGATGTTTCTGTTTTTAGTAGCTAGGCCAAAACTGGCATGGATGATGGAACTGACCCTTTCCACTGATTTTTGGGAACTATACCTACTATATATCTATTGTTGTTCAGTTGCTAAGTCCTGTCGACTGTTTTGTGACCCCATGGACTGTAGCCCAACAGGCTCCTCTGTCCATGGGATTTCTCATGCAGAAATATTGGATATACCTTCTTGGGGAATATACGTACCTAGTAGAGTGAGTAGAAGAGAATTTTGCTTAATAAAGTTGTGCTTTGTTATCCAGATAGGAAACTTAACAGTTTATGTGAGGAAGGGCAGACTATTTGTTTTTTCTTCTATTGGTCTGTCTTTGATGAAGTCATTTGTGAATATATTTGAATATTAGTATATACTTCATGTACAATTTTATAATGTATTTTAAATGTATGCATTGTTTTCTTATAAAAGTAATGATTCTATTTGAAACATTTGAATAGCAGAGATGTGTTTAGTACAACCATGTCAGCCTTTTCATATATAATTATACACATAGTACAAGTGCATATATATATCTGCTCTTTAAAATGAGAATGATCTTCTTGACCAGAACAGATACCAGACAGAGATCTGAGTGTATTATGTTATATAAACTGTGTGTGTGAACTTTCCAGCAGTGCTGTTGCTGGCAGGTTTTGGTGGTTGAGTAACTGGATTCGAATTCTAGCCCCAAGACCTGTAACCTGAGGCAAGTTGCTTAATTGGCTAGTCTGTGAAAAGAGTTTAATATTGGTTAAGGGCATTACCATCTTCTGTAAAGTGCTTCCAGCAATGCCTGGCATAGACACTTGCTCAAATGTTAGGTGTTGTTGTTACTACTAGTAGTGGTTAACTAGTTTTACCTCTTTTGTTTTTGGCCACGCCATCCAGTTTGTGGGATCCTAGCTCCCAGACCAGGGATTGAGCCCTTACCCCTACTTCGGCATCTCAGAGTCTTAGCCACTGAACTGCAGGGAAGTCCCCCTCACTTATCTTTACGGTATTAATTCACTTGGCAACATTACTTTTACTTGGATTTGTACAAAAGAATTTTAAAAATAGTTGGACCAAATTTTAAGTACTCGCAATGATCAATTTATAGTTTAAGTCCTTTATTTCAAGGTTGGTTATTATTTTATTTATTTATTTCTGGCTCTGCTGGGTCACTGTTGTTGCATGGTGGTGGACCACCAGGCTCCTCTGTGTATGGGATTTCTGAGGCAAGAATACTGGAGTGGGTTGCCATTTCCTTTTCTAGGGAATCTTCCCAACCTAGGGATCGAACCTAGGTCTCCCACAGTGTGGACAGATTCTTTACCAAGTCTGAGCTACCAGGAAAACCTGTTAATGATTCATATCTACAACAAGGTTTTCAGCTATTTGCTAATTTAATAGAAAAAATTTTGTGTTTCAAGTTCTAGACTCTTGTTGATTTTGACATACCATTGCATTCAAGAATTTTATTTATTTTTTAAAAAATTAAAAATCTTTTAAACATTTTATTTACAGTGTTGTGTTAGTTTCAGGTGTACCACAAAGTGATCCAGTTATACATATACATATTGTTCAATCTCTTTCAGCTTCTTTGCCCTTATAGGGCAAAGAATATTGAGTACAGTTCCCTGTGCTATACAGTAGGCCCTTGTTGATTATCTGTCTAGTGTGTGTATGTTAATCCTAAGCTTCAAGAATTTATATATGCTTTATTTAACAAGATGGAGAATGATGTTGAGCAAGTCAGTTCAGTTCAGTCGCTCAGTCGTGTCTGATTCTTTGCGACCCCATGAATTGCAGTACGCCAGGCCTCTCTGTCCATCACCAACTCCCAGAGTCTACCCAAACCCATGTCCATTGAGTCGGTGATGCCGTCCAGCTATCCTCTCTCGTCCCCTTCACCTCCTGCCCCCAATCCTTCCCAGCATCAGGGTCTTTTCCAATGAGTCAAGTCTTTGCATGAGGTGGCCAAAGTATTGGAGTTTCAGTTTCAACATCAGTTCTTCCAATGAACACTCAGGACTAATCTCCTTTAGGATGGACTGGTTGGATCTTCTTGCAGTCCAAGGGACTCTCAAGAGTCTTCTCCAACACCACAGTTCAAAAGCGTCAATTCTTCGGTGCTCAACTTTCTTTATGATCCAACTCTTACAACCATACGTGACTACTGGAAAAACCATAGCCTTGACTAGATGGACCTTGGTTGGCAAAGTAATATGTCTGCTTTTCAATATGCTATCTAGGTTGGTCATAGCTTTCCTTCCAAGGAGTAAGCATCTTTTAATTTCATGGCTGCAGTCACCATCTGTAGTGATTTTGGAGCCCCCCCAAATAAAGTCTGGCACTGTTTCCACTGTTTCCCCATCTATTTCCCATGAAGTGATGTGACCAGATGCCATGATGTTAGTTTTCTTAATGTTAGCTTTAAGCCAACTTTTTCACTCTCCTCTTTCATTTTCATCAAGAGGCTTGTTAGTTCCTCTTCACTTTCTGCCATAAGGGTGGTGTTGTCTGCATATCCGAGGTTACTGATATTTCTCGTGGCAATCTTGATTCCAGCTTGTGCTTCTGCAGCCCAGCGGGCAAGTCAAGTCATGCTCAATTTTTATTTTTATGTTGAATAGGATATCATTTACCCTGTGAAAATAAATCTGTGATGTGCTAAGAATGCTGTTAGATACCAAGAATTTTTTTTTTCTTTTTTTAAAAACTTTTAATTTCTTTTTTTTTTTTTTTTATTATTGTTTTTGCCATACATTGTCATGATATCACCATGGGTTTACATATGCTTCCCCTCCGGGTCCCCCCTCCCTCCAAGAATTATTTTTAGGGGCATTGAGATAGCTGTATGGCTATGGAGCTTGAGTGATTTATTACCCACCCAAATGGATTTGTATCTTTGTTGCTCAGTACAAGTGTATTGAGCAGCTCCTGTGAGCCAAACACTGTGCTAGGCTTTGAGGAGGATAAGACATAGCACTTAAGGAACTTGGAGTAGGGCAACCATACAGATGAATAGGGGTGTCATTATGAAAAGTTCCCCCTTTCACTTTCAAAGGAATCCTGGTTTGGGTGGTAAAAAACCAGGAATCCTGGTTTGGGTAGACTCTTTAGCTTAGAATCTAATGGAGAAAACATTTAAGAGGACATGTATAATGGGATATATTCATGCTGTGATTGGAGGAAGCACTCAGTACCTGTAAGGATATTGGATTACCTCATTCAGCCCTGAGCTGGTCATCAGGAAAGTTTTCCCTGGCAGTAGACGGTTAATCTGAGTTTTTACTTTTAAGTTGATTGTTCTCAACTGTTATAATTTCTTAGTCTGGCATAAAATGAAGGTATGGAATAAGTGAAAGAGGAGCAGTGATTTTCAAATTTCTATTGCACATTAGTCACCCTGAGAGGCTTTTAAAAAAAGTACTAGAGGCTGGCCTCACCTCCAGAGATTCTGATTTAGGTGGCCTGGGGTGAGAACTGGATCATAATCATGTGAAAAAGCTCTTCAGGTGGTTTTAATGTAGGACAAGCTCTAGAATTTTCACTTAGGACAACCTTGCCATCCAATAGAGGAGATAATTACTGGGGCCTAGAGAATTCGCATGACTTGCCCGATATCACACAGCTAGTGAGTGGTAGGGCCAGTACTATCAGTAGAATATCAGTCTCCTGATTTATAGTCCTAAACCTGTCTTTTTTGGTAGCCAGCTTGCCTTGCATGGTTATTCAAATGCCACTGTTATCCTTGTCACTGCTTAATTGTCCTTTTGGTATAGCCAGAGTGATCCGCATAGCACTTGTTCTCCAATGGTTGTTGGTTAATTGAAATCATGATAAACTAAACATTAAATTATTTCAGGAACATTTTTCATTTAAAAATGACTAAATTTAATTAATTACATTACTTAATTTTTCCTCTTACTTTCAGAATGTAAGCATAGAATTCAGCCTTTCTTCTCCATTCCACATATTGCCAAGAATCCAGTATATTTCCAAGGGGCACTTTGGAGCGAGTATTGAGATGTCAGTGTTAAATGGGCCAATTTTATATCACTAATTTATCATTCCTACAGCTTTATTGATGTACAATTGACAAATAAGATTGTATATATTTAAAGTGTACAGCATGATGATTTGATATAAGCATACATTGTGAGATGATGGCCACATCAAGTTATTAACATATCCACACTTGTTTTTTTGGTTAGAATTCTTGAGATCCACTCTCAGCAAAATTCAAATATATAATACAGTATTAACTTTGTTCACCATGCTGTACATTAGATCTTTAGAGCTTATTACTAAGTTCTTAGAATAAGAATAAAACAGAAAAAAGCAAAAGATGGATTTATTTCACTTTTTTCAGATTTCCTTTCAGTTCTGTGCATTTGTGATTGTATAAATACTCTTTGTTGCTAGCTTTCAAGTGTAAGCTAAGTGAGCAGCGATGATCTTTTCTATGTAGGTGTATTTGACCCAAGATATGTATTGCTTTATTAAAACTTTTGTTTAAATATAAGCTGTGTATTTTTCAACACAAGTGTAAAAGCAGAAAGGAAACATTTACTTGTTCTCACATATTTCAGTAGCTGTAAATAGATCCATGGTAAACTAACACTTGATGAACATCTGCATGCCAGGCACTCAAGCTTAATAAGGTTTGAACTGTAATAAAAATAAACAGCTTTATTAAAAGTGTAGTATTAATTTTTTTGGTTTTGGTGTTGAATATGAGTAGTTGATATAAAAACTTCAGCAAAAAAAAGGTTTTAGCTGTCATTATTTGCTTTTATCTACAAAATAGGTATGTGTGTGTGCCTGTGTATAGGGTGTGTGTCTGTAAATAATATTAAAGCTTACTGAAATTACAATAAAAATTTAGTTTTTTTGGCTTATGTTAACTATGACTTATCATGAATATTTATTATCTGGCATATTGTAAGCCATATTAATGGAGTGTGTTTCTAAAGGTCAAATATATGAAAATAGAGGATTGTAACAGAATGAAATAAATGACTTCTTAAATATCTTTAATGGTAAATTAATCATTAATATATAGAATAAAAATTATGTAACTATCCAAGAATTTTGTTCAGTTCTGGTTCAGACAACATTTTTGTCTAAAAGCATGGAGGATAATGGTATGGGGAGACCACCAGCTGATGAATTTAGCAATTGACTTTATCAGTTTAAACAGACACCCTTTTTCCCTTAACCTCCTCCTGAGGCATATAATTATTCTACCCATAATAAGAAAACAGAAAAACAAGGACCAAGTGTGAAATGTCGCTCTAGAATTAGTACATGTCCTTGGAAGAGCTGTTAGGGAAACTATAAGATCTTTTTGCTTTTAACCATTGAATCTCTAGAAAAGCATATTTAGAGCTATGTATTTTTAAAGTGTGAATTTTTATGTTTGAATTTCCCATGTTAATGATGGAATGAAAAAAATTTTAAATCTTTTCTGAGGGAAAAATAAAAGTCAGAGCTTGTACAGATGACAACACATAATTGATGTTGTTAACAAATAAGCATGGAAGAGATTGCCAAAATCTTGTTGGCTTGTGTTCAAAAGTTATATGAAAAATGTAGTTTTGGAGTTAAGAAAATGTGTCTTATAAAGGATCTTGAGGTTTATTGATTAACTCAACTTTAACCCTGAGTTGAGTACTGTGCTTCAGAAAATTATTAAAGCTGTTTAACATAAAAATGGATTTATAGAAATGTAGAATATGGTATAACTATATAAGTTAAACTGTGTTTGAATACCGGTTTTACCATTCTTAACAGATGTTAATTTATATTGAGTTCAGTTAGTTGAGTTGCTTTAGCTTAGGATATGAATTAAAAAGTAAATAAAATAACACAGTTTTCTTTTTGTGATGTTATAGAGGTGAATTCCAATGAGTGTGAAACCGTATCAAGCAAACAAGAAATGTCAGAAGAATTTGAAGCCAACACCATGGATTTTCTGGTAGATTTGCCATTTGCTACCATAGATATTAAAGATGATAGTGAAAGTAAGTACTTTATTAAATAAATACGTGTTTAGAAGCAGTGAACAGTAAATTTAGTGATACATATTTTTTTTCTTAATAAGTTATTTTACCTTAAGTATTGTTATGTTTTTGAGTTTGAGTTGTTAATTAATAATTGTTTGGCTCCATAGTAAAGAATCCGCCTGCCAGTGCAGGAGATGTGAATTCAATCCCTGGGTCAGGAAGATCCCCCGGAGAAGTAAATGGCAACCCATTTCAGTATTCTTGCCTGGGAAATCCCATGGACAGAGGAGCCTGGTGGGCTACATTCTGTGGGGTTGCAAAAGAGACGGACACGATTTACTGTGACTAAACAACAGTAACAACTCTCAAGATGATCATAATGCTTAACTATGAACCTAAGGTTAAGTTAACCTTAACTTAAATCAAAGTTCAAAACAGAGTAGTTCAGTGAGTTTTCTTTCTTTCAGTCTACGTCTTTCCTAAATGGGGCATTCAGTTCTCACTGAAATGATCATAATCCTTATTTTACCTCACCGACTTCTGAGTCTAGCTTTGTAATTATTGGAGGTTTTAGAGATACTGGAAATCACCATGTTATTATTTACTTATTAGCTAATACTATTAAGTTGCATATTAAAGATATTTCAGATCTTAAGTATTCTAAAGTATTGATTAAAACCTCATTTACTTGAAAAAATTTTTTAACAAAAATGTATATCAAAAAAAGATTGAATCTTAGTACTTGGTATAGTAACTGATTGTCTTGAGTCAGTTTTTTAAAAAGTGTAAATTGTGTCCTGTATTTCTCTGTAATTTATTGGAGAAGTCTGTAATGTTTATTCCAAATTTTGTTAAAGGACTTAAGGCAAATGTTTGTCCCAAATAAGAAAAAATGATTGGTGCTTGGCAAAGGATGTAAAAGATAATGCTCAGTTAGTAAATAAATATATGGAAAATTATTCAACTTCATAAGTATCAAAGGATGTACATTAAAATATGATTGTAACTTATCAGATTGGCACATCAAAATGGCTACTGAAATCATTATGAAAATTAACAAGTATAATAAATTAAATTTATGGGATGGGTTTACAGGCTTCACTACAACTAATACTTTTTTTTCTGCTGAACAATAAAAGTTCCTCTGAATAATCCAGAGAAAGATCCAGGGCACATGGCCAAAGCTTTCTACATTTTGCTTCTGTTGTCATTGATCTTTAATGTTTTTATTGTAAACTTGATGTTGCTTGAATACTTTGCTCATTGTAGTTTTATATGCATTAAATAAAAGTGTTAGTCACTCAGTCGTGTCCGATTCTTTGCGACCCCATGGACTGTAGCCCACCAGGTTTCTCTGTCCATGGAATTCTCTAGTCAGAAATATTGGAGTGCTCATTTCCTTCTCCAGGGGATCCTCCTGACCTAAGGAAAATAAAAGGATAATAGTAAATTGTATTTTAGAACTTAGATTATGATTTAAAAGTTATAAATGAAATGAAGTTCAGTAAGGAAGAAAGGAATTTTATACTCTGGTCATTGAGATAAACCTGCTAATGAAAGGCGTAGAAGATATGCAAACAAGTGTCTAGCAAGTTAACCATAAATCAGCAGGACTCACTGAAATAGAAAAACACAAGCATACTACTTACAAGTGTAAGTTAAACTGTACTATAACAATAAATACAGGATTATTTCCCCCCTTTATTTGTCCAGCTCACATCAGATTATTTTAAACTTTACCCTGTCTGTGATGTCTAACAAAAGAAAAAATTTAGATAATCCATTTCAAAGGAAAGCTTAATAGTTAGTTATTGATAAAAGGAAGCTAAAGGAATTTAGAAAAATGCTATACTTCTTTATTTTTACCAAGAGGTTGTATTCTGAACTGGGAGCTTTAGGCTGTATCATTCTCATGATACTGAAATTGATAGAGCTATTATAAATTATAACTATTACCTTCAGAGATTATGATTTTCCTTCTCTGAATATCTGCAAAATGGACTTATGGAACATTTGAAATGGCAAAAATAAGTAGTTACAGACAGGAGGTAAGCTATAAAACAGGTAAGCTATAAAACAACTTAAAATACTGAAGACTTCAGTGGCCTGTTCCTCTGCTTAGTACCATTTATACTGAGTAAAATACAGCAAAACTATGTCTTATATTCGAAGTAAGAAATAGATTTTGCAGTGCTTCCCAATATACATATATATGTAAAAAACTGAAGTTTCATGAAGCAATACTTACATATACCAGCAGCAGTAGACTGTTTACCATTCTGTTATTTTGTTTTGCTTTCCTTTGCATTCCAATCTGCCCATTCTGACTATTAAAAAGTACTTTTTAAAATTAACTTCTGTGGTGATTTTATAACCCACTAATGGGTTGGTACTTGCAGTTTGAAAAATGAAAAGATAGACTATAGGTCCTGGATTCTCTTTCTACTGTGTTAATTTTGAGATGAACTAAAGGTTACAAAATCAACTGGATTTTTAGTTTGGCCACCGTTCTTTATTTAATTTCTGCATCTCTTGTGTCTCCTGCATTGCAGGCAGATTCTTTACCAATTGCGTCACCTCGGAAGCCCAGTTTCAACATAAAATATCTTAATTAGTACAGATGTAATAGCAGTTGGCTCTGTTATTCCAGATCACAGATTATATTAAAATTGGTTTCCTTTTCCTGAGTGCCAGTTTACTAACAGCAGATGGAGGTGGGCTTGGAATGTATTTAGAAGTGGATTTAAAATATGTGGTACTTCATTAGCATATTATATTGTGGCTTCTGTTTAAAGTTAGTTTATGTTTAGTTCATGTCACTACAAAGTAAGGACTGTTTCTTATATGTATCTGAAATTACAAGCAGCTCAACATATTTGATTTTTCAAATGAAAAAAGCTGCATGGAGATAAAACCCAGGGGTATCACAGGAGGCAATTCAGATACTGCTCATACTTGACAAGTGGTGCTAGTGGTAAAGAATCTGCCTGCCAGTGCAGGAGACATGGAACACAGGTTTGATTTTGGGTTGGGAAGATCGAAGATCCCTTAGAGGAGGAAATGGCAACCCACTCCAGTATTCTTGCTTGGGAAAGCTCATGGACAGAGGAGCCTGGCAGGCTTCAGTCCATGAGGCCGCAAAGAGTTGGACACTACTGAGCATACACACACAGGACAATGTGAGTGAGAGTGCTGTGAACTTTTTATAAAAGTTCTGACAAGCTCACATATATAAAAGAAGCTTATTTATATTTCAAATTTGTATTCTCTGTGAAGGTATGTCATTTTAACCATATTAATCATTATGCATATTGTTGAGAAGTGTAATAGAGAAATGGTTGCACAAACAGACCAGTTAATTCTGTCTTAACCTGTAACAATACAGTCAGACTTATTACCCAGATCACCTTGTTCTTAATTGATTCGTCTTCTGCGTCTCCTTCTAGGGTTCACAGATATGTTGATCCTAGAAAGAAAGCATGTCTGTTCCCACAAATGCTTAATTTTTAAATTTTAAACATTTTCTACTATTTTTCTTAGAAGTTCACATTAAAATATTATTTGCAACATTCATTTAAAATTATTTACTATTAATATTTCAAAGAAAAACTGGATAAGGACAGTTTCTTCTGCTCTTGGTTTTGTTCATAGTAGTAACTACTTATCTAGAACCACAAGAGGGAAGCAGTTTGTTCCAGTGGGAATTACACTAGAAGGAGAGCTTTGAAAGGTCCGGATACCAGGTTTGACTCTGTGACACTGAGCTGTTTTCAAAACATTTTTTTCTCTTCTGTTTGTTGTATGTAAAATAAGGAGTTTAGTTAGATACGCACAGATCTTGTGCTCTTGGTCACTGTGGTTTATTAGAGCTGATCTCAAAAATGAGACCAAATTCATAAGACTGAATCTAAGGCAAGGTACTTCCCCCTCCTCTCCAAAATCGTGCCTCGGAAGATATAGTTATATTTGCAGTTTACAAAGTCGCTATGAGTTTCTCTACTGTTCAAGAAGACACAATTTGAAATATAAATTAGTGGTAGTTTTCCATGCATTTGGAAGCCTCTGATAGAATCTGTTAAAGAAAAAAAGCATTTCACATTGATTTGGAAATTACTTCTAGAAGTATAGTTTCATAATAAGAATTATTGTTAGAAAAAGAACATTGTTAGAAATGTCTTTTGAAGATGACTTTAAAAAGCATGCTGAGTGTTTTTCAAGTTAGTTATGGTCAAGGACTATTTTTTTTTCCTTTAGTTTCTTATTGGTTGCTGGCTGATACTTTCGTAAAATATGTAATAAAACATTAATTATTAGAAAAAAATCATTAAAGAAAAAGATCTGCAAAACAGAAGCCAGAATTTAACAGACAAAATTACTTTGCCTACTTGCTCTGAAAGTTTATAAAGCATCCCCTCAGTTTTTGCTAATTGTTTGTAGTGTGACATTAGCCAGAAATTGAACTTTCAGTGGCACTGCTGCAAGTGATTTTTTGTAAAAGTTAGGAATATACATATTACAGGATGGAGAAAAAATGATTTTTACTAGCATCATGAAAATTGTGGCAAGGGGAAGAGAATGGTTGTTAGTTATGCTTCAGATCAGAAGTTGGTGCACCATGTCCCATGGGTCAGATCTGACTATCTGCCTTGTAAATAAAGTTTTATTGGAAAACATTTGTACCCATTCAGCTGTGTTTTGTCTACAGCTGACTTGGGTAGTTAAGACTACTCTGCGAGGCCTAAAATATTTCATTATGAAGTCTTTTACAGAAGAATTTGCCAATTTCTATTTTAGGTTTGAAAATGACAATTATGGGATATAAAATCAACACACAGAAATCCCTTACATTCCTATACACTAACAAATGAGAAAACAGAAAGAGAAATTAAGGAAACAATTCCATACACCATCGAAACAAAAAGAATAAAATACTTAGCAATATATCTACCTAAAGAAACAAAAGACCTATATGTAGAAAACTGTAAAACACTGATGAAAGAAATCAAAGAGGACACAAATAGATGGAGAAATATATCATGTTCATGGATGAGAAGAATCAATATAGTGAAAATGAGTATACTACCCAGAGCAATCTATAGATTCAATGCAATTCCTGTCAAGCTACCAGCAGTCTTTTTCCGAGAACTAGAACAAATAATTTCACAATTTGCATGGAAATACAAAATACCTCAAATAGTCAAAGCAATCTTGAGAAAGAAGAATGGAACTGGCGGAATCAACCTGCCTGACTTTAGGCTATACTACAGAGCCACAGTCATCAAGACAGTAAGGTACTGGCACAAAGACAGAAATATAGATCAATGGAACAAAATAGAAAACCCAGAGATAAATCCACACACCTATGGACACCTTATATTTGACAGAGGAGGCAAGAATATGCAATGGAGAAAAGACAAGCTCTTTAACAAGTGGTGCTGGGAAAACTGATCAACCACTTGTAAAAGAATGAAACTAGAACACTTTCTAACACCATACACAAAAATAAAAACTCAAAATGGATTAAAGATCAAAACATAAGACCAGAAACTATAAAACTCTTAGAGGGAAACATAGGCAAAACACTCTCCAACATAAACCAAAGCAGGATCCTCTATGACCCACCTCCCAGAATACTGGAAATAAAAGCAAAAATAAACAAATGAGACCTAATTAAAAGCTTCTGCACAACAAAGGAAACTAAAAGCAAGGTGGAAAGGCAGCCTTTAGAATGGGAGAAAATAATAGCAAACGAAGCAATGGACAAACAATTGATCTCAAAAATATACAAGCAACTCCTGCATCTCAATTCCAGAAAAATAAATGACCCAGTCAAAAAGTGGGCCAAAGAACTAAACAGACATTTCTCCAAAGAAGACATACAAATGGCTAACAAACACATGAAAAGATGCTCACCATCACTCATTGTCAGAGAAATGCAAATCAAAACCACAATGAGGTACCATTTTACACCAGTCAGAATGGCTGCCATCCAAAAGTCTACAAGCAGTAAATGCTGGAGAGGATGTGGAGAAAAGGGAACCCTATTACACTGTTGGTGGGAATGCAAACTAGTACAGCCACTATGGAAAACAGTGTGGAGGTTCCTTAAAAAGCTGCAAATAGACCTGCCATATGACCCAGCAATCCCACTGCTGGGCATACACATTGAGGAAACCAGAATTGAAAGAGACACGTGTACCCCAGTGTTCATTGCCGCATTGTTTACAATAGCCAGGACATGGAAGCAACCTAGATGTCCATCAGCAGACGAATGGATAAGAAAGCTGTGGTACATATACACAATGGAATATTACTCAGCCATTAAAAAGAATAGATTCTAATCAGTTCTAATGAGGTGGACAAAACTGGAGCCTATTATCCAGAGTGAAGTAAGCCAGAAGGAAAAACCACAATACAGTATATTAACGCATATATATGGAATTTAGAAAGATGGTAACGATAACCCTGTATGTGAGACAGCAAAAGAGACGCAGATGTGTAGAACAGTCTTTTGGATTCTATGGGAGAGGGCGAGAGTGGGATGATATGGGAGAACGGCATTGAAACATGTAAATTATCATATGTGAAATGAATCGCCAGCCGAGGTTTGATGCTAGATACAGGGTGCTCAGGGCTGGTGCACCGGGATGACCCAGAGGGATGGAATCTGGAGGGAGATGGGAGGGGGGTTCTGGAAGGGGAACGTGTGTACACCCATGGCGGATTCATGTCAGTGTGTGGCAGAACCAACACAATGTTGTAAAGAAAAAAGTCTTTCTTGAATTTGTTACAAAAAAAAGAATAACTAGAAAACAAAAAAAGAAAATTACAATTATGAATGATTGCTAGTTGTATAGTGTTTGGTTTTTTTTTAACTGATTATATTATCTTTGTTTAAATGCATTAGACATATTATTGTTTGACTTTTTTTTCTCTAGTCACTGATGTTCCTAAAGTAAATTTGGAGAGAAGTAAAGAAAATGAATGCAACAATAAAGATCAAATAAAGAAGAGGAAAAAAAAGCGAAAATATTATCAACCCAACTATTTCCTGTCCATTCCAATCACCAACAAAGAGGTGCTGTTTTTTTTAAAAAGTATTTTTTACTAGATTTTATTCTTAATTTTATTTAAGGTGCACTAAATGCTCATAAGCCCCTTTACTTTTAGCTTTTAAGAGTCTTCGATGGCATTTTAGCTGGGCAGGAAATATGGAGTATACATACACACATAGGGGATATAAAATACAGGGCCTATAGAATATATTTAAACAATAATTTTGGAAAATATTATTTAAGCAATCATATTTAAATGACAATTTTACAAAAGCCACTTAAGAAAATGTTGCCAGATAGCATGTCAAGGTTCTTTCTAAAGTTTTGTTCATCATAGTGGAAGAATGTTTCAGAAGCAGAGAGCTAGTGAAAAAAAAAATAGATGCTAAAATCTCTTCGGGGAAAGTAAACTGGGATTTGTTGGTGCTTAGTCCAGTTTATGGTAATGATTATTGCAATATCGTTTCTTTGAAAATTACTCATTGTTGTACCAGCTTAATAGCATACAATAAACTTGGTAGAAGTCTATTAACAGTCTGAAAATTTAATGTGGCATCCATAATAGGAAATGAAACCAGCCAATTGGCCCACAGTAAGATACCCTAACATATGACTTAGACATAAAACTGTAGTAGCTAAGCCTTTTACAGCGGTGAGATAGGAATTATACTGCCTTAGGAAAGAGCACCTCATTTGGAAGACTGACTGACTCTATCCTTGGCCGTTTTATATCTTCAGAGCTAGATCTGAATTCCTTTTTGATTGTGGACTCTGATCTCTTAAATGGGCATATTTTCAGGTTGTTTTTCCCTTTATTTAACTAGAATGTTTCTACAGAATGCTAATGAATCTTTAAAAATCAAAGCAAACAAAATTGAAATCAAAGAAATAAATATAAAAGAGAATACATTCTGTTGGGGGCATTCCAGGAAACTTCTAGTCTGTGAGGCTTAGTTCACTTGGGAAGGAAAGATACGTAAAAAGATAAGTGGAATTACCTAGCAATACAGAATTTTAGAATTTGATACAGTAAAGAATCAAAGTTTGATTTTACTGGTAGATAGTGGTAGGTTAACTGTAAAATAGCCCGTAAGTGTTTAGCTGATGGCAAGTTTAATGTTTTTGACAACTATAGATTATATTAAAATACTTGTAAGTTATTCAGACAGGTTTTCTATCAAAGTTAGGATCATGTGTACCTACGGGCATTATAGGAGAGAAGGTTAGGTCCTGAGGAAACTGCATGTGAAACAGGCCAAGTGACATCCCCACATTTTTTATGATTGGAAGTGTAGAAGTTGGGTGAGCTCTTCTCTAAATGGCTGTCCTTGGTTCCCCTGGTCTGAGCAGCAGCTCTGTACCCTCTCCAGCCTGCCCCAGCCCCTGCCAGCGCTGGGCCGGCTTCCCACCTCCTCCAGTAAAGACTGGTGGGGTGATGTGCTAGGATAAGGCCGGTGGGGAAGGGTACTGAGGGGAGAGAAGGAGGAGAGATTCTTTTCTTCTGACACTTAGATTGGGATTCAGGTCACAAAGATGGGAGGAGGAGATGAAAGAGAACCATCTGCAACCCATAGTTTTTACCCTGTAAGTCACTGTAGCCTTCGTTTCTGCCTCTTTGCTGCCAGCAAAGTGGGTACAGTACAGGCTTTGGAGCTGTACTGTACCCTACAGAAAGTGGGTACAGTACAGGCTTTGGAGCCTGACCAACCTTGCTCAGATACCAGCTGGATCACAAATGCCACTGTGGATGTTGGTCACATTACCTAATTTTTGTAGTTTCAGTGTCTTGAGGTGTAAAGTGAAGGTGATAAGGATTATTTTCTAAACCCAAATTTGGACACATCACCTTCACCCTTATGCACTTCAGTATCTTCCCATTGATACTTGGATAAAGACAAAAACTTTACCATATTCTAGAAGATTCTATATGGTTTGACCTTCTCCACCCCAGCCCCTCTGGCCTTGTTTGAACTTGTCAGTTCCCCCTGCCCTCAGGAAAGCTTTCTCTGGCTGGAAGTTTTCGTTTCTTTCCTTTTGGTTTTGTTAATGCCAAAGTCTCAGCTTAAGCTTCTCCCACCCATGAGCACCCTGACTAGGTCACCCCCTTCCCCCCCACCATTGTCATCCTTGAAATCTGACACTTGTTAGTCCTCCTCACTCTTTTACAGCTCCTTCCCAGTACCTAGAACAGTTTGGCAGGAATAGAGGCATGTACACACAAAATACTGTCATTTCAGGGCAGAAGATGTTTCAGGCATACCAAATTCCAACCAGAACAAATTTACAAATAATAGATACAGTGTTACACACGAAGCTGGTTTTCTATAATATAGGTTCAGTGACAGTTTTCCAGGAGGTCCATGACTTATAATAGTGGGGCACACAAGTTTCAAGTAACCTGGAAACCAAAGAATTTAATGTTTCTCTCTCAAGAGACTGATTTGTGTGTAACAGAAAGTTTAATGCCTATATGGGGAGGAGGATTAGGGACTAGGACAAGATGAGGAAGATCCTTTTTATATCTTCTGTATGAGTACCTTTTATGTTTGTTTGAAAGTATCTAATGTTAATTTTCTTTTGAAACCGCTTATGGGCTTTTGTGGGGAGTCCTGGGAAAAGGAGCAGCATTTATAACATTGTTTCAATGGGAGACTGTATTCCAAGTTCCAATTAAGTGACCTGCAAATAAGCTTTTGGAAGCTAGCACATTGACAATGAGCTGCTCTACTTTTGGCCTCTACTTGTTGGCATCTAGTTTTAAAGGAAAAAGGATTCAGACTTACATGGGTCTTTGATTTTTAAACACATTAGTAGACATTTGGAATGCTTTAGTTTTGGAAGGTCATGACTTTTGTATTTTTAAGGGATAGATTTGGAAAATGAATAGAATGACTGCATAAAAATATCTTAATTGCATGTATATGAGAATGTGTTTCTCCATTATCTACAATTACACATTAATTTAAAATTAAAAATAAAGAGGAGAAATTTAATGGTATTTTAGTGAATTCTAAATATTTCTTAACTGGCTAGAATTGCTTAATTATTAGTTCTAGGTGGATTTGCCCATATATTGGTTTTATATACTTTCTTATAAGAGGCAATAATATAAGTCAACATTGAAAAATGCAAGGGAAGCTAATTGAAATTAAGAATGCATTAATTTTTTGGTAAGATGACTGTTCTATACCAATGGAAAAATATGATACTCTTTAGGAGTTTTAAAAGGCATTTGTTACATTTAATTCTGTATTTCATTTTGTGACATGAAAATTACTGGTCTTATGAAAAGATGAAATATGATTTATGCATTCTGTTTCTTTCTGGGAAATGTAATTGTGAAAGTACATGATGTCATCATGCATGTTAAACACTTTGGTAGATACAGAAAATTCTATCTTCAGATGAGTTTTTACTTTTACTCTACTTACCTTTTTATCATCAAATTTTCAAGTTTTTTTTCATCCTGTAGACAAGCAAGAAAAATGACTATGTTTATCTTTGAAGAGATGTTAGATAGCAAATTGATGTGATGATTCTGTTAAACCTTAATGAGACAGCAAATTTAGGAATGAGATATGTTAACAGCTTAGGAAAAAATCCAAAAATCATGTCAAAAGATGAGGTAAAGGACACTGTCCTTCTGTGTGCTAGGCTATAACCACTCTCCCTCACATACTGACTTGAAGGCATTTTCTTTGAGCTCATATATGCTTTGAATCAACTAGAAAGCTTAACATAAGAAAAAAGAAATTTCTTATTGCTTTTATTTTTAGGCATGTGGAATATGCAGTTGCATGTCTGTTTTTATTCTCTAAATACAAAGAAATTACTCAATGAATGAAATATTTAAGATTTTAATAAGCTTTTATTTTTTAAAGTTTCTTTGAATATTCTATTTAAATATGGCTCTGTAATGTTAGGCTTAAAAAAATGTGCATTGTTCAATACTGCCAGTGGCTGGGGATTATGATAACAGATAAGCTTTAGTGGCTTTGTAGAAATTTAAACAGTGGCTATAAAAATTAGTTTCCTTTGGCCTTTAATGACATTGGTACTTTTAAAAATGGCATACAAAGCAGACTCTGAAGTAGTTTCCTTTTTTCCTTTTATCTTTTAAGAATGTAATTAGGAATAAAAAGCATTAAATTTTTCTAAAGATGATATCAAGGAATATGTAAATTAATCTGAGGCATCAAAGCATAGTTAGATATACATTACTTGATTAGATTATCTTTTAGAATTTTCATAGGTTGAGGTTAATTTTGCATTTTAAGTACTGTGTGACTTCAGAGAAATAGTCTTCAAAGTTTTACAGATTTTAATTTGCAGTTTTATAAGCTACTGGATAATTCAAAGATATGAATGGTCTATAACTCTTTTGCACTAAATAATAGGACATTGCACTAAATGCTGAATATACAAAGGGATGGCAATTTTTGAGCATTGTCCTCAATTTATATATAATTAGTATTTGAGCTTAGAATAAAGACTAAATTTTTATGAAAATGCAGATACTCTACCTGCTAAGTGCAATGGCAAACCCCAGATGTGACAATGAAAATGTCTCCAGGCATTGACAGATGTCCCCTAGGGTAGAGACCCCCTGATTTTGATAATATTGGCAGTGTTGCAGACCTTACATTAGGCAAATGTGGTGAAGTGCTTTCCTTTAGCTTATCTGCCTTTCTTTAGCTTGTGCATTGACCTTTAACACATCCCTGTAACTTTGGCAGTGCTTTACAATTGGAAAGAAACCAAGACTCGTTGAGACTAGGTGATATCTGTGGGGTTACACCTGTGGCTGACCTGCAGTTAAAATCCAGAATTTCTGATACAAGTCCAGCACCCTTAATTTGCTTCACCTTGTATTAAAAAGTTCTCATCCTAAACCACTTTTTCACGATTATTTAAGCCAGAATTATCATTTGTGCCAGCTAATATTTGAAGATGCAGTTATACTGTTCTGAGGTCTGACATTCTAGAGCATGCATGATTTACTCAGCACTGGGCTAGGTTCTTCCCACATAAACATGGACCTTCTTCAGCTGCTTCAGTATTCCTGGAAACCAGTCCAGGACTTCACTGCACCTGGAAGAGTCTCTCAAAAGTTCACCTGTAAAATCCTCCAAGAGTAGTGTACCCCAAAGGCTCTTTTGAGCCCATGTGTTCTATTGGGATTTCCCTATAACTCAGATGGTAAAGAATCTGCCTTCAATGCCGGAGACCCGGGTTCGATCCCTGGGTCAGGAAGATCCCCTGGAGAAGGAAATGGCAACCCACTTCAGTATTCTTGCCTGGAGAATCCCATGGACAGAGGAGCTTCATGGGCTACAGTCTATGGGGTTGTACAGAGTAGGACACAGCTGAGTGACTAACACACACACGTGTGTTCTGTTACACAGGATCCAGTAAGACTTCCTCAAAATCTCCTTTAAATGTCTTTTGTCCCTTGATGTTTCATGACTTGAGTCAATACCCTCATGTCGCCCCTCTGTTTGTCTCCTCTCAAAAACACATTCCTCATACCTTTTCTTCCACAATTCTCTGGCCAATTTTCCTCCTCCTCCTCCTCCTCACTCCTGGATCTTTTCCTCCAGATATTCCTCTCATCTTTTCTCATCTATTGTAATTTATCTTTTTCTCAAGTTCCTTTGCTTTTTTGGGTATTGAAAGTGGCTCTTGAAATTGAAAGTCACTCAATAGTGTCTGACTCTTAGCGACCCCATGACTATTCAGTCCATAGCATTCTCCAGGCCAGAATACTGGAGTGATAGCCGTTTCCTTCTCGAGGAGATTTTCCCAACCCAGGGATCAAACCCAGATCGCCCGCATTGCAGGCATATTCTTTATCAGTTGACCCATCCATGAAGCCCAAGAATACTGGAGTGGGTAGTATAAGATCTTGAAAAGTTTTTTTAAAATCTGTGTTTCAATTTATTTTAATGGAGACAATACCAATGCCTACTTCACAGAATTGGTGGGAGGCTTAGTGAACTAATAGATGTAAAATGCTTACTCTAGTGCTTGAAACCTAGTGACCACACAAGAAGGGGACTGTTGTTTCAACGTTGTGTTTATTTGTTTTACCAAGAACTGTGGTGAGACACAGAGAGGAAGAAATATGCCCTCGGGGACATCATTAATTTGATCAGTGTAGAGGTAGAGGAAACTCTGACTATAAGACCTTTGTGTATTATTATGTTAGGAGCATTTTAACTACCAGGCTATCAATATTCTTTTGTTGGGTGTCTCAGAAGTGACATCTTACCTTGGGAAATCTTAGATGTTATTGCATATCATCCTACCAGGGAAACTGTTCTCCAGGTTGCAAGGAATAGAGAAATGCTGAGGTTATTTGGTTGAAGAGGATTTATTGTAAAGATCTGTGGGAAGTCAGATCCCAGGCCAGCACCTCATGATTTGCCCAGTCATAGTCTGCAAATAATGGAAAGATTGTTCAGTATGAAACAACTTGTCTGTATGGGAACAGCCTGCTGTGCTTGTGATTCAGCTCTTTTTTATCTCTGCTGTCTTTTTGGGGTTCTGCTGCTATTGCCAGTCTCCTCTCTTGTCTTTTTGTCTCTAATCCTGCTGCCTCCAGGCTTCTATGTGCACTCTCTTCTCTGGAGATCGCTTGGTTTGCTAGTTTATATTCAAGCTATTTTCCATTTAGAAGTTGACTAATATTGTCTCTGGGCTTCCCAGGTTGTGCTAGTCGTAAAGAACCCGCCTGCCAGTGCAGGAGACGTAAGAGGCACAGGTTTGATCCCTCGGGTGGGAAGATCCCCTGGAGAAAGGAATAGCAACCCTCTCCAATATTCTTACTTGGAGAATCCCTTGGACAGAGGAGCCTGGCGGGCTGTAGTCCATAGTGCTGCAAAGAATCGGACATGACTGAAGTGACTTAGCACGCACAGTATGGTCTCTGGCTGGAAACAGAGGAGGGAGAAGCCATCATTCCTCTTTGTTCTCAGTAGGTTGAGAGGGGCGAGCTGATGAGGGCCCAAGCATTTTAAAGACTGTACAGTTTTTTAAACATACGCGTTTATCCTTCTGTGCAGCTCTCTCACCATGGTTATGCCCCGCCTCACATGTCTGGGGAAATGACAGTAGTCATTCCTGTTGAATTATTGCTGTCCTGAAAAATCTTAAAGGCCATGAAGAATGGGTTCTCAGACACATTCATTTGGAGACAAATAAATGTTACTGCCAGCAGAAATGGAATGTTGTCTGCTGATTTGACCTTTCTGTGGCAAGAATAAAACTTTTATTTTTAGGAAAGATCATAATGATAGTGAGTCATACTGTATATTCCAAGGATAAGTTTCTGAAAAGATACATAGCCATTGAGTTTTTCCACTCAATAAGGGATCCAATCTGTAAAAGAAGGATGTTGGGCTTGGTGCTCTTAAGATGGACAAGCATTGTGTGATTTTTAAAACATTTATACATCCCATTAAACTTTCCCAGTTATCCCTCCAGGATATTTAAGAATAGGTAGACAAGCATGATTTGATTGAAAATCTTGACAGTGTTCCCATTTAGTCATTACTTATTTTCTTCTCAATTTAAATGTTGCTGCAAGGAAATGTTGCTTACCTAATCTCTGTTTTGTCTATGTGTGATTAGATTACAAAAGGAATTAAGATCCTGCAAAATGCAATAATACAACAAGATGAGCAACTGGCCAGTGCAATGAGCAGGGATGGTTCCTTTCATATTACCCTACTAGTGATGCAGTTATTGGATGAAGATGAAGTAAACATGTGAGTACTACATCTTTCTGGAATATTGTTTTCCAAGTTATTACTTTAATATGAGTAAACATAACAGAACCCAGAGGCACTAAAATTCTAAAGAAGCATTCTTTGTTATAATTTGTTGCAATCAGCAAGCCAATGTATAGAATTAGCTATACAATATTCTTCATAATCTGTATTTTTTTTTTTTTTTCTGCTGTGACACATGGCCTGCAGGATCCTAGTTCCCCAACCAGGGATTGAACCTCTGTACCCTAGAGTGGAAGTGCAGAGCCCTAACCACTGGACCACGAGGGAATTGTCCCTAACCTATACTTTTGAACTATGTTATCGTTATCAGATGCATTGGTTATGCAGTTATTTTGTCTGTGTTAATTATGTAAGCACTATGGAGTCTGACCATTTAGGTTAGTATTCCAGATAAAGATTCTGGAACCGGGTCTTAATAGCTGCTCAGTTTTGGGCAAATCATTTTTTTAAGTAAACGGAGAAAATAATAATACTGACACATGTAAACACTCTTAGTATAGGGCCTGGCACATAGTAGGCACTTAATATTATTCGCTACTAGAGCAGCCATTTACTAGATCAGTGGACAGTTTCAGTCTCACCTCCCACATTACTAGAATACTGTATAGCCTGCACCTCCAAAACCCAGAACTGTGCCACAGAAGTTGAGTATGAGTCTTTGATAGCTGTTTTCCAGCCCACAGTGGAGAAACCTTGCTCATCCTCCACTTCTCTGGGACACTGTTGGAATGAGTGCCCCTTGTTCTGTTACCCGCTATGTAGCTCTCTGGATTAAGCTCAAGCTTAAGCTCTTTGGATAGCCAAAGCCAAAATTACAGGTTACAGCTTACTTCTGTTTTCTGCCCTGACATACAGTCTCCTGAGGGAATGAAGAATAAGACTTAGATGGGGAGGGGGCGAGGAAAAGGGGAAATATAAGGGAGAAAAGAGTAAAGTAGTAACTCAAAAAATACAGTCAAATTATGATTCTGGTGGTGATATCTTTTAAATAGTAGAGCTGCATATTTTTAGGGATCGGTCTTCTCATCTGTCCCAACGTGCTCCACCCAAGAGTGGATGCAATGACAGAGGACCGGAAGGTTTTATTTAACTCACGTGCACTGTTGGCTTTGCCAATCAGAAGGAAAAAAAGAAATACTCTGATGCTCTTAAAAGAAAAGAAGTCAGAGAAAATGTGACACAAGAAGATGCAAGCCCAAGAGAAAATGGGTGGCACTCTGTGTGTTAGAATGGTTGACGAGTCAGGGTTCCCCAGGGAAACAGAACCACTAGGATGGATCTTCATTTGTATATCTAGATATATTGATGTATCTATATGTACACCATAGCTGTATGTAGAGCTTTATTTTAAGGAATTAGCTCAGGTGATTGTGGGGGCTGACAGATTTCAAATCTACAGGGCAGTCTGCCAGACTGGAGACCCGGGTGAGAGTTGATTTAGTATAGTCTCAAGTCCGAAGGCAGTCTGGAGGAAGAATTCCTCTTCCCTGGGGGACCTCAAAGAAGAATGTGCTTCCACACAGCCAGGAGGTTAGCGTCGACGGAGATTTCTAACACAGGGACCTCAGGTAGTTCCTTTAATTCCCCTTTGCCTATCAGGTTATATATTATTAGATGAATCCAGAGATTTCCTTGTTCCCTGGTAGGTAGACTTGGAAGTTCACAGAGAATCAGTGGATCAGTAGGGGCGGGATGAGGGACAGTGGCAATGCCAGCTGTCCGTGTTTCCTGATCAGAGACCCCTGCAGAGGTCTCATACTTCAGCAGGGCCTGCCAGTGCAGTGCCCAGAAGGAACTCATGATCTTTGGTGGACACCAGCGAAGGGCACCTGGGGATATGACCAGAACAGGCCCCGAAGTGGGCATCTCCGAGAACCCAAACAGCAAGCAAACCAAAGGCCTTCTTCGGTCTTTATACAAAAGTATGCTGGGTTCCCTGGGAAGGAGGAAGGGAGAGGGAAGGGACAAGCAATCCTGAAAGGAAGTTTGAATTAAAGAATAATTGTACCCCAAAGGGGCCTTTTTAAACCAAAGAAGACTGAGTTACCATTGATTGATAAGTTTAAGTTTTAGGTCTGTCATCAAAAATGGGTCTCGGCCATGGCATGTATATATATCTCAGTCTCTGCTCCTCAGCCTCTATTTCCCTAGCAAGTATTGTTTTATTTCCTTAACAAGTGTTGTGAGTCTGGCCGCACAGAAAGGTCATCTTTCTTATACATATGAAGAAGCTGAGAGTTCTAGGCATCAAGTGAATGCTGGTCAGTGGAGAAACCAGAATGAGTTGGTTTTCTTTGTTACTGTTCCATGGAGTGTGATTGAGGGAGCCGGTGGGATGGAGACAGGAGGGAGATGAGTACACGTTCATGAAAGAGGTGGAGGAGAGGAGTCTGCTGCGAGGATGAACGGCCTCCGATGTGCAGCTCAGTTGGAGAAGGCGATGGCAACCCACTCCAGTGTTCTTGCCTGGAGAATCCTGTGGACAGCGGAGCCTGGTGGGCTGCTGTCTGTGGGGTCTCACAGAGTCGGGCACGACTGAAGAGACTCAGCAGCAGCAGCAGCATGCAATTCAGTGGCCTCTACTGATGAACACATAACCAGTTAGAAGTACTGTTAAGCGCTCTGCAGTTGGGTTGAAGTGAAGGGTATATGTTCTCAATGCATTGTGATGTCGACATTTCTCATTGGAGGCAGGACTGCCTTCTCTAGGAGACCTTTAGAATTATTTGGGAGGGGGGTTGATTTGGGTTGTCACAGTTCCTCAGGCGTGCCGTGGGCATTTTATGTGCAGGGGTCAGTGTTATTAAACCACCTGCAGTAAGTACATGGAATAGTCCTGAGTTAGGAAGCATTGTCTTGCCCTAAATCGTGGTATCCTTTGTTGAAGAGTTACTGTCCAGAGCATAGTGACACTCTGAGTCATTTGGCCCTGTGTTTTACAATGTGTGTCTGCAAATTTTAGTTTTGTGTAAAAAATTAAATGGTTGTCAAGTCTGCTTGGTGTTTGAGAAATTACAGTCACGTCCTTGTGCTCTTCTATAGTACTGGGAGTGATAGCTCTGCTAGAAAATGATGGTCAGATGCTTCCAACTTAGCAATTATTTTTGACTAAGTTGCAATGAAAAATTAAGAAGCATTTGAAGTTTGTTATACAGACAAGATAGTATTTTGCAGTTCAACCAGCATTATTTATCAACCACATATAAGATGCTGAACTAAGTGCTTTGGAGGAAATAAAGATGAATCATGAGTAGATCTTGTGCTCATGTATTATACATTAGTTGACTGGGTCATATGGATCCAAATAACTGTAATAAAAAAGTGTAAAAAGGTGGTATGTTTCATTAGATATAAAATATTAATAGAATTTCAAAGGCAAGATTTTGCTTCTAGTTTGAGGAACCAGGGAAGTAAGTGTGACTGACGTGTCAATTTTTAAATGAGGATGAGATTCAAGGTATGTCTTCATTTTGGGTAGCTGTATAGTGAGTGAAACTGATTGGGTTTTCTGCAAGACATCATTTATGTGAAGGGTTTTCTGAGTCTCTAATCTTTTAATTTTATCTTTCATCCCATATAGCATAATATGCTAGACATCTGTATTGTCAGTTTCTTGTCCTATATCCTTACTTTTCAAAGTCTAGTATCGTATTTTAGGCATTTAATATAAAGTTCTGATCAATGGATGAGATAAAGAATGTGCAGAAACTTTTTTTTTCTTACATAGTGAATTGCTTCAGGTAGATAGCATGCTTTGTGTCTTCACAGTGCAGAAGAAAGAAATCGAAAGACGGCTGTCCTGTCTTTGTTTTGAGTACAACCTTTGGGTCTGAATTCTAGTTTCAGAATTCTGTTTCCTACATGCCTATACTCTGTTCAGTTTACTATAAAGAGATCTTTCCATAAACAGCTCTTGAAAAGACACTCTATTTAAAATAATTTGAAAGTTAGTGATATTTACTAAGAGGCACTGTGACTCATTTGCACTCTGTGACCGGTGACATCTCATGAGGATAAATTTATTGGTTTATATTACTACAGAATGGGAAAACTGGACTGACTTTGGATCATTTATATTTCTTTAAAGAAAAATAGAATGTAGAATTCACTGCTTCTGAAAGCTCCTGACTTCAGGATGGCCTGCTTTGCTATAGAGTTATATTTAAAGTGAATATCTTGATATTCATCCCCTGAATGATGGAAGATGAGCCAGAGTAGCTGTTCTGTTTCACATGCTTGAATTCAGCCCATGGTGAAGATTGTACTGCAGTAGCAGTTTGTCTTTTTGGATGAACATAAATACAATCAGGAAAGATTGGATTTTGGATGTGTATTTGGAGGTCCAGTGAGAAACGCTGACATTTCTAAAGCTGTTTTGAAGTATTATATATTGTTTGACAGAGAAGTAAGACCCAGTATGGAAACTGTGGATGAAATCAGTTAAGAACTTAAAGCTAATGGAGAAATATGAAACATCTAGAAAAATGTCTAAGTTTCTTTTCACACATTTGACATCTTATTACTGTTAGTGAACAAATTGCTGATCAAGATAATTTAAATTAAGGTGGTTCACCAGAAGGGTATTTTAAACCCTTCTCCATGATGTAAAATGTCTTTCTTTCTTTCTTGAGTGATTGCTGCCCTCTAGTGAGATTTTAGTTTTTTTCTCATTATAAAGTCCCTGTACTAAAATCCTCTTAGTATAGAAATAATTGATCTTAATTTTCTTTTTTTTTTTCATTTTATTTTTTATTTATTTATTTTTTTTAATTTTTATTTATTATTATTTTTTAAATTGTTTTTGCCATACATTGTCATGATATCACCATGGGTTTACATATGCTTCCCCTCCGGAACCCCCCTCCCTCTTCCCTCCCCCCCGGGAAATTTCGCTGCACCAGCCCCGAGCATCTTTCCAAACCTGATAATATCTAATTCACTAATATAGTAAACATTTATCTTTATAAAGAAAAAATAGTGCATTTGAAATACAGAATAGCCCTTTAATCAGATAGACTAACTTATACAGCAAATTTATGTCACTGTAGTTGTAAACTTGTACTTTGGTCAAGTCCAAGTATAATGAATTATCTTATTATGGAGACTGTTATATTTTAAAGAGATAATATATTTTAATTTTTAGTAAAGTGCTTCACAAATAGTAAATACTATGTAAGTATTAGTACTTTTAACAAGAACTTTGAACTTTCACATAATCTGATATAAACTTTTGTAGGTATTAGGTTTTTCTGCAATATTTTGTCAATTTTTTTTTCTTAAGTTGTGCATGCAGTATTTCCTTGGTTTAAAACCTTTCGGTAAACTATAATATAACATCTTCTTTTGTATCTTTAATATAAAATAAATTATAATTAGGTAAAGATTAATTCACTTATATAAATTTTGTTTAAAATTAATATTAGTTTTATTTTGATCATATGGATTTGATTTTGAAGGTATTCTGAGCATGAAAATAATAAGTACAAATACAAAAGTTAATTTATCTTTCTAAAACTCTCATTTGGTTTTGTATATTTTACTACTTATTATATTACTAAAAAATATATTGTCTCTTGCCAGTGGTATTGATGCTCTTTTGGAATTAAAACCATTTGTAGAAGAAATCCTCCAAGGAAAACCTTTGACTTTGCCCTTTGAAGGGGTTGACACTTTCAGAAATCAGGTTGGATTTGTGAAGCTGGCAGAAGGAGATCACATAAACTCACTTTTGGAGATAGCAGGTAAAACAAACAGCAATATACTTACTTGAAATCGCATTGTTGAAGAAGAAATTTTTTTCTCCCAATTCTTATAGTAGAGATTTGACATCTTTCAATTTTGGGGGGGCGGGCAATATAGCCTCACTTTATAAGTGACCTGCTTCAGCATTTGTTTGTGTAGATAAGTAGCCAAATAAAAGGCCAGAACAGTTACCGTATCTTGATCCTTTGACTCAGGGAATATGTTGATTCTGGAAGATGATGGACTAGACTCAAGTATTTGTTAGGACTATCCTAATCATAAGTCTGAAGGATCCAGTGCTTATCATTGACATATAGCTGGCATTAAGTAAATATTGAATGAGTTAATTAGACCCACCAATTGCCTGTTCAGAAGCTTGTGGGGATTGTCATCCCCATTTGGGAGAGTCAGTAGATGAATCTGTGACATTCCCTCTGTGCTACCTTTTTTCCTTCCTGTTAGGTACCACTCTCTAAGCAGAAGGCCCATTGGTGGTGGTAGAAGGTCTGACATCCATTGGAGAACGTGCTGCTTTGTGCAGCACAATTGAAAATGTTAGGGAAATTTGTTGTTTTTCAGTCTTTCTCTCATGTCCTAGTCTGCAACCCTATGGACTGTAGCACATCAGGCTTCCCTGTCCTTCACCATCTCCCAGAGCTTGCTTAAACTCATGTCCATCGAGTTGGTGATGCCATCTAACCATCTTGTCCTATGCCATCTCCTTCTCCTGCCTTCTGTCTTTCCCAGAATCAGGGTCTTTTCCAGTGAGTGGGCTCTTTGCATCAGGTGGCCAAAATATTGGAGCTTCAGCTTCAGCATCAGTCCTTCCAATGAATATTCAGGGTTGATTTCCTTTAGGATTGGCTGGTTGTTTTCCTTTCTGTCCAAGGGATTCTCAAGAGTCTTCTCTAACATCATAGTCTGAAAGCATCAGTTCTTTGGCAGTCAGCCTTCTAGGGAAATAGAAGCAGAAAATTATAAAACCTGGAAGAGTGCTTTTTTGAGATGATCCAGAGATCATAGTTTGGGTGTTCGTGTATGTACTGTAAACAGTTTTTATTTTTTTCTCTCATGTCAGATCATTTCATGTCATCCCATTTCAGGTTTAATAATCCTTAATTCATAATACTCTCTCACCATTGCTCCATGCTGGGCTTATTTTTATTTATCTATCTGTCTTAAAATAATATCATCTGGGAATCCACCACCTAAAACACAAGCGAGAACTTTGGTAGTAATCTCACCACATTTGTCCTTTTCATCATTCTGTCCTTTGGCCTTCCTTCATTTAAGCTAACCATCATCCTGAAGTCAGAGTTTATTATTTCTTTGTATTCTCCCAAATTATATGTGTATTTTTAATCAGCTTTAACCTTATATTCAATAAAAAGGATATCATATTGTATGTGATCTTTTGAGACACACTTTTTAGAAAAACTCAATATCATACTGTCTTTATGTAGTTTTATAGTTGTCCATTCAAAATTGCACCTGTTTTTGGAAGGAGGCTTGAGGGTTAGATTTCATTTCATTGTTAAGTTTTTCTTTTGTGGAGCCAAGTATATGTAAATAACAAACAAGCAAGCAGTTAAACAATTTTTATGAGTCAAGTAGGACTTAAAATCATCAGTTGGCCAAGGAGAAGGCAACTCCCAACGGTTTTGATGGCAAAGCATTTGGGAACCCATGCCTTCCATTGAACAGACTTAACTGTTCCTCCTTAACTGCTCTGGAGAGAATGCTAGATTCAGGTCTTTCTTTTTGTAATATAAATATCTCTGAGCTCAAGAAACATTTCTAATTAGTCATTCATTCATTGTTCTTTTAAATAATTCAATGGGTGCTTGCAACATTGAGAATTCCATCCATTCTTAGCACATATTCTCATAAAACAGTTTCCAGTATTGATGAAAGATCCACTGTGTGCAGAGGAATGTGAAATCTCGCCAACTTTAGTGTGACTGTTAGCCCAAGAGTGTTGGCTTGTCATTTTAGAAAAGGCCACTGCCCTTGTAATTCCCTTCTAGATGCCAGAGACTGTTTCTTAAAAACATGTATATTTTTCTAAACATTTAAACAAAACATTACAAGAAATGGAAAATGGAGGGAGAATAGCACTTTGTCTCCCGTATATAATCAATTGCTTTTAGTTTTTTTGTGTGTAAACTGCGCTGTTGCTTTGGATTATACTTTTTATGCAGTTTAAAAGTGAAAGTTGCTCAGTCTTGTCTGACTGTGACCCCATGGACTGTATAGTATAGTCCATAGAGTTTTCCAGGCCATAATACTGGAGTGTGTAGCCTTTCCTTTCTCCAGGGGATCTTCCCGCAGGAGACCTGAGTTCCATCCCTGGGATGGGAAAATCCCCTGGAGAAGGGAAAGGCTACACACTCTAGGATTCTGGCCTAGAGAATTCCATGGGCTGTGTTGTCCTTGGGGTCGCAAAGAGTCAGGACACGACTGAGCGACTTTCACTTTCACTTTACCAGCTGAGCCACAAGGGAAATGCAAGAATACTGAAGTGTGTAGCCTGTCCCTTCTCCAGTGGATCTTCCTGACTCAGAAATCATACTGGGGTCTCCTGCATTGCAGGCGGATTCTTTACCAACCGAGCTATCAGGGTAGCCCCCCTTTTATGCAGTTTAAAGAATCTAAATATTTGAATATGTATATGGAAAATTTCATTGCAGTTTAGTTGCAGCCTCAATTTGTATAGTGTCTAGATGTTCAGTATGTGGAATTTTGGTCAGTATTTTACTTCATTAAGTTTACTTTTTAAAAAATGCTTCAATATTAGTATTGCTTTAGTCCAATAGGATCAGTAAAATAATGTCACATTTGTTTTGTGTCATATTTTATAAACTATTTATTGAAATATATTAGAACTTTCAGAAGAATATATTCTATTGACCAGTGTAATACATTTCTTAGAAATTGATATAAACTATATTAATATATGCTTATACCAGTATATTAAAATCTTACTTATTCAGCATAATGCAAGCAGACCTAGTTTGACTTAATATAAAGCAGGGAAAGTTTTAAAGAACATATATTTAATTATTAAAGTGTTGATAAAGAAGTCCATATTATGAAGTGAAATTAACTTGACAAATAGTGAAAATTATAGTTCATGAATAGTTTGATGTATGTAATTTTCATGGAATTTTTCAATTTTTAAGTTAAAAGAAACAAATTCTTAAAATTCAAACTACACAGTTGGTATGAAAAAAAGACTAAATTTTAGATACTAATATTTGAACTAATTATTGAAAAATTATAAGATAAACAGTAATTTAGAATTAATATATAAAATTAAAGAAAGTTAAAATGCATTTTGAAGTAGTAAAGTCTGAATCAATGAGCTACTAGTACTGCTAGATGTTTTGGGTAGATGCTGATGTGCTGAAGAGACCATGGCCATCTTTGCACATCGTGTATAAGTAACGTTATGGTGTTAGCCGCTTGAGGGAGCTGGTAAGATTTAAGCATCCAAGGCTGTGTCTCAGATTCCTACCTTGACCTTGAATGATCCTGTTTTTCCAGAATAAAGCAATACCTTCTCTTTTCTAAGCAGTACACAATAGCTCATACAGCTAAGAGGGTATTGAAAATTATGCATTTATATGTCATTTCTGCACATTCTACAGTGACGAAATTGCACTGAAAGCTTTTTGCATAGAAATGAATATGTGATTTCATTCTTTTTTTTTTTATGAAATGTAATTTTGTTAAAAAGTATGTTAGATTGAGATTGCTAAAAGTTTAGCCTGCCCAGATTATAATAGTTCTTGCAAATCTTTTTTTTTTAAATGAGAAAAGAGTGCTTGGTTAGCATGATAAAATATTCCAAGTGCATTTATCTCATAAAAGAAAAAATGGAAATTTTTTAGAATGTTCATTTGAACATTACTCCTTCTCTTATTATGACTATCACGTCCCCCAAAAGATGGAGAGTATATGCCCTGTGCTTCTCCTTGTGGGGAATCTGTTCAGGCGCTGGGCTCCTGGACTTCTAATCACTACAGGCAGGTGGACATCCCAGTGGCCCTGCTGACCGTCCTGTTGAATGGCCTGGGCTAAGCTGTCTTCAGACACATCAGAACAGCCTCGCTGCACATCATTTAGAACTGAGCAAAGAGAGCTCTTCTCCCCAACCAGAATGTCTGAATCACAGACACAGTCCCTGGAGGACCGTCAGAGCCTCTGTCACACGCCTGCCTCTGTGCAGGCCCCCAGGCACACATCCGCCTCTTCTCCCCTTTCATCTCTCTTTTTACCCTTTCTGTTGTCCCACAGAGGGGAGAAATGGTTTTTCTTTCTGCCCTCCTAGCTTCTTCCCGCAGGACGCTGTGGACTTAGACTGACAACAGATTAGCAAGGGAAAAGCAGCAAGTTTATTAATGTGTCCAGTGCACATCCTGTGGGAGCAACCACAGTGAAGAGTAACTCAGTGGGGTGGCTAGAATGTGGGCTTAAATGGCATCTTAACAGAAGAACAATAAATTTGTAGAGAAGTGACAAGACAAAGGAAAAGGGTTCTAAGCTTTTATGGGTGGCAGACTGTGGGGAAGTAAATGTGTGGGGTGGGGACTCCACTGGAGTAAGGTTTGTTTGCATAGGTCCACTTTGGCCTTAGGAATTCCCCACTGCTAAATTCCCATTTAGCAGTCCTCATTTTTCCAAAGTGTCTGCTTTTGTTCAGACAAGGGAAGCTTGGGGAAAATTTCTTTCTGCAGCTATTGATTCTCTTTGTCTCAACTTAAAGTTTGCCTAATGCCCAAGTGGCGTATTTATGGGGGGCATATTCTGATCCCCTATATCTTTTATTTTACTTGATTTTTAATCACATACTTAAATGGATTTACCTTATGTGGAGCTTTATTCTAATCATCTTACAAATGTTAATTCTTTTAATCTTACAACTCTGAGACAGGGATGATTATCATTATTCCCATTTTTCAGTAGGGAAACTGAAACACAGAGAGGCTAAATAATCTGTTAGTAAGTGATAGACTCAAATCCAAGCAGTCTGGCTCCAGATTCCATGTTCTGTTTTTAAATTGTTACTATTATTTATTATAGTGCATGTGTGATATACAATACACATAAGGAACAATATTTGGTACAGAATAAATGCTCAATTAAGAAATGTTCACTATCATTATCATTGTTATGAAACAGTGTCCAAAAGTATTCCTTTTACTGGTTGTATAATATTCCATTGCATCATAATTTATTTTACTTTTCCCTTGTTGTTAGGCTTTTTTTAAAAAATTGAGGTACAGCTGACATTATATTTGTTTCTGGTGTTCAGTGTAATGATTTGGTATTTGTATATATTGCAAAATGGTCACCATAATAAGCATAGTTAACATCCGTCAGCACACAAAGTTACAAATTTTTTTTTCTTGTGATGAGTTAATGTGTAAGATTTACTCTTTTAGCAGCCTTCAGATATGTAAGACAGCATTGTTAACTGTAGGCACTATGCTGTATATTATATCTCCATCACTTACTTTTTTAAGAAGTGAAAGTTTGCATCTTTTGACCTCCTTCAGCCATCTTGCCACTCTCACCAGATCCTCTGTTCTTAATCACTTTGCTTGTCTATTACACTGTAAATTAACAACAGGATTCCTCACCAGCTTGTGGAAGCACCTTCCTGCCTAAGCTGAAGCCCAGCTCCAGTCTGAGATCATAGCTTCCTCTTTTCACCAAATGCCTTGCCACGTGGAACCCAGAGATGTCACCCTCTTTCTGTTAGTTCTCTCTTGCTTTTTCTGTTTTGCCCTCACACAGAAGCCTTTTCTTATTGGTGTTTCACGGTGTCAGGTTTTGTTACCCTCTCCCTCTCCTTTCTGCAGTTGTCTGAATGTTTCCTCTTGTGCATGAGGGCTTCGTTTCCTCTCTTGCTGCAACTCTGTGAGCACAGCCATCCAACCATCCTGGCTCAAAGTGAGCTGTGGAGTCAGAGCTGACTCTCTCACCACCCGCCCTCCCGCCCCCACTTTTCCCCAGCGCAGCCTCAGCAGTGATCAGCTGAGTGACTTTAAACAATATGGCTAATTCCTTACTTAATTACCTTATTTCTAGAATGAACATAATTATAACTATTCTCAAAATGAGATAACACATGTGAAGTGCTTTGGTATAGTGTTTGGTACATGTACAATGTTAAATAAGATGGTAGCTATTATCATTAGTAAAAAATAATGATAATTATCCCCACTACTACCATTACAACTACTTTTCTTGAGATCCCTTGCCTTCTTTGACAGTGGCCTCCAATATTCTACTCCAGCAGTTCATAAGCATAGTGAAATCTTTGACTCTTCATCTGCCAGGACTACTCTGAGATCTTAAATCAGGTAGGGCCGTTTATTACAACTTCCCAGACTCCTTGCTTCAGCCCACAGTATCCTGGTGTTCTGGTCTCCGGCTGAGGTCTCCTGTCTTAACCGTGGTTCTCTCGTTTTTGCTCACTGTGCTCCAGTTAGACTGCTTCCTTTCAGTGGAAAGGAACTGAATTAAAAAAAAAAAGATGAAATTATATTACTTAGGATTACAAAAGTATCTTCATTATTCATTTTGCTGTTCTTTTATATAGCAGAGTCTCCTTGTGTTTAAAATACACATTAAAAACTTGTTCCTCTGACAATTTGCTTCTTTACCTGAGGTGAATTATATTATTCAGGGAGCATTTTTAGCTGACTTTTGAAGGATATCTGATGTATTTGCTATGTGCTTTTCTATTTAGTGATTGAAGGAATGTCTGTGGTACTAAGAGGGATTGAAAAATTTCTTTAAATATTCATAAACTCTTCTGGAACATGAGTTAACATAAATGAAAAATGGCATGTGGTTTTCAACACTAGCAAAAGCTTTTCTGATCTCAAGAATAATATTTCTGAAATGATTACCCAGTACTCTGGCTAAGCGATAGATTATACTATTAGGAATATAAAATCAATACTAAGAAGTATCAAAAATGCCAAATGAAGGTGGCATTTCCCCCCCTTATTTCTATCCTTGTAGAGAATATACTGTGTTGAAAAAAACACATTAATGGAAATGAAATGTGACAAGTATTATTTAAGCCAGTATTGTGAATAGATACCCATCAAGGTCCAGTGAATAATGAGAACTGTTGAGTCAAAATTTGATGTTACTGAAGCCAATAATTTAGAAAATTTTGCTCCTTTAGAATAAATTGAACATAATGATATATGAATAAAATAATATATAACAATGAATATAGAGAGTTAATGAACCATACAAATGCCTACTGTTTTGATTTCTGTTAACAAATCCCTGTATTTCTTGTATTTTTTCCTTGTAGCTCTTGTATTTTTTGATAATTCTTAGCATTAAGTCTTTCTCCTTATTGGGCTAAAATCTGTCCCCTGAGACTATAAGCTCCATGAAAGCAGGGACATGCTTGCCGTCTTCAGGACATTATGTATCTGACAAATGTGGGAGCTGCTCAGTAACTAACTGAACAAGTCAGTTTTACCTTTTACACTTTCCTGCCTTTTCTATTTTGAAGGTTTGAACATGTTGCTAATCTGCCAACCGAAACTCTTCTTTGTGGTAATTCTTCAAATACTTGAAGACTTAGAAGATACACCCTCATCTCTTTAGTCTCTTTAGTCAAATTTTGGGAGTTTAGTAAGTTTGTCCATCATGGAATATATTAAACCCTAAGACATTGCCAATGTTTGACTATTTTTGAGCAATAAAAATGAGTTTTATAATATTCAGTTTAATGTTTTAATTTTAAGTATTTATTATTGTTTTATTAAAAGTTTTTTAGTTCTGTTTCAAAAAGTTGAGAATATGTCAGAAGAGAGAGGATCAAAGCTGTTATGTGATAGAGTAGTTGAGAAAAGATAAACCTGTTTGCAGTTTATATGGTGGCTTCCCTGGTGGCTCAGTGGTAAAGAATCTGCTTGCAATGTGGGAGAACTGGGTTCAATCCCTGAGTTGAGAAGTATCCCCTGGAGGAGGAAATGGCAACCCACTCCAGTATTCTTGACGGGAGAATCCCATGGACAGAGGAGCCTGCAGGCTACAGTCTATGTGGTCGCAAAACTGTTGGACATAACTTAGTGACCAAACAAGGAATGCAATTTATAGGAACTAAAAGATGGTAAGTTAATTATAACAGTACAGGCAAACTTCGTTTTATTGCTCTTCATTTTATTGTGTTTCACGTGCTCTGGCCTTGTTTTTGTTTGCTTTACAAGTTGAAGGTCGGTGGTGCCGTTGTGTAGAGCAAGTCTATCAGTGACACTTTTCTAACGTTTGCTCACTTAGTGTCCGTACGTCACATTTTGATAATGCTCTCAATATTTCAAGCTTTTCATTATTATATTTGTTACAGTAACCTGTGGTCAGTGACCTTCAGGGTGTGATGAACCACACCCATATAAGGCAGCCCACTGAATGGATGTGTGTGTTCCGACTGCCCCACTGACTGGCCGTTTCCCCATCTCTCACTCGCTCTTTGGGCCTCCCCTGCTCCTTGAATGGAATAATATTGAAATTAAGCCGGTTAATAATCCTACAGTGGCCTCTTAACTGTTCAAGTGAAAGGAAGAGTTAATCAACATGGCAGACTTCACTGTCTTATTTTCAGTGATTGTCACAGCCACCCCAACCTTCAGCAGCCACCACCCTGATCAGTCAACAGCCATCAACTTCACAACAGGACCCTCCACCAGCAAAGAAATTACTACTCACTGAAGACTCAGATGGTGGTAGGCCATTTTTAGCAATAAAGTACGGTCAATATAACTTTTATACGTCCCCTCAGTGTGACTCTGTTGTGATATTTGCTTTATTGTAGTGGTTTGGAACTGAACTGTCAGGATTTCCAAGGCACATCCGTGATAGTTATAAATACGGTCTTCTTTAAAATATGTGTATGCTGGACTGCTGTCTTTTGTTTAGGCTGCCCAGCATCTAAACTCTTCCTGCACTGTCATGTCGCATACCTTCTTTCACAGGTTTTGCTTTTTCAGTTCTACATCATCTTGCTTTGGCCCAGACTCTGAGTCTGAAGCTAGCAGCTTGAGCAAAAAAAGGACTATGCAGAATCCATTCTGGGGATAGGTAATGTCATCACTGTCGAAGACAGGTGGCAGGGTTCTCCCCGTTCGTGTGTGTGTGTGTGCGCGCGCGTGCATGTGGCTTCAGTAGTGCCAGCTGGGAGAGGTCGTGGTGTCTCTGGACTATAATGGGGGACATCTTGGCTTCCTGGCCTTCCAGCCTGAAACTTTAGTCCTCCCAGTGTTATTATATAAATTCCTTTCCTGCTTAACTCAGCCAAAACTGTTATCTGTTGGTTTCAGCTAAGAATTAATGTTTTCTTGGTGTTTTCATGGTCTATTGCTTAACCTTTTTTATTACCATAAAAGAGACGGGAAAATTCACATGGTGGCCATGAGTCACAGTGAATGGTTTTTAGGACATGCCCCACATTTACAAAGTGTGATCAAAACATCAGATGTAGCACTTAACTAGCATTTGGTAGATATTAGACAAAATAACAAAGCAAGATTTTGAAAATGCAGTGAAATAGTATTTTGAACTATTGAATTTTTATCTGTGTGTTTCTTCTTCCCTAGCTTTTATGCCTAGCCTCCCTCTAAGCAGTGGCACTTTAATGTGTTCAGAAGAGAGACCACAGCAGAAAAAATAGAGAAAGGACTTTGAAGTTTCAGCAGCTAAGCATAATGGTGTTTTTTCCTGCCCCAGTGCTAGGAAAGATTCCCCTGTTTGGATGAAGTAGAGAGTTAGAGGCCAAACTAGAGTGTGAATTCTTGTACCTCCATCATCGTATGAATGAAGCAACAGAAAGTCACACAAGGCTGAGAGCAGGAGTGACGGGGGCTTTGTGTCTGAGACATGTCCATAGACGCAGCAAGGCCAGACTTGCCTGTGCCCTCGGAGTGGAGGTGAAGCTAGGATGACGCTGTGTGCTGGATGGCTGTGCAGTATTCTTATCCATCCCGCCGTGGCCTCGGGGAATTCTGCTTTTTCTTTGTGTTCAAGACTAGCGGAAGGGTGGAAAGGGTCCTCAGACAGCTCCATTGAGTTTATGAGTTTATGAGCAATAGAGTGAAATCTCATTTACCCAAGAATAGTTACAGAAAATAGCTATATATGGGAAGGCTCCAGCTTCAAAAACCAGGGGACTTCCCTGGTTGTCCAGTGGCTAAGACGCTGTGCTCTCAACACAGAAGGCCTGGCTTCCCTCCCTGGTCAGGGAACTAGATCCTGCATGCCACAAGCAAGAATTTGCATGATGTAACCAAAGATTCCATGTGCTGCAACAAAGATTGACTATCCTGCATGCTGCAACTAAGACCTGGCACAGCTAATAAAGAAATAAAATATTAAAAAACCCAAGCCCGGTACATGTCTCCCCACTCTAAACACTGACACCCGTTTAGCTGTCTTCCCTTTAACTAATACAGCCCCACGGAAAGAGAGGAGTTCTTTGAGTCTCCCAAACCTCAATTTCTTCCATGAGGAAGACATGTATTTTCCAGCTGAAATATAGTTGTGTGAAGAAAGTCACTATCATATATACATTTCCCTTGCTTAAAACACTCAAAATTTTTGACCATACTGAGAATACAATTTGAAGGTTTTATTTACCATGCTTCATAAGGCCCCTGACCACTTCTCTAAACCTATTTCTTATTTCTTCCCCAAGCCTCCCAGCCTGCTCCAGTTACCTACCCTTTTTACTGCTCTTCAACCTACTCACCACTCTTCACTCTGAAGGTTGTTCCTTCTGCTGTGAGCGCCTTCATCCCAGAGACACACACGATTCTCTTCCAGATGGTTTCTTGAATGTCTCACCTTCAGAACAGGATTTCCAGACCACCTTCTCTGAAATAGCAACCCCTTTTCTTCCACATCACTTTGTATACCCCTATTGCTTTATTTTTCTTTGTAACATTTATTGATTCCTGAATCTGCGTGTTTGTTTGTTTGTTTGTGGCTCTCTCTCTCTCTCTCTACACACACACACACACACACACACACACACACACGGGTTCTTCATGAGGGCAGAGGGTTTGTTTTGTCCATTGTATCCCCAGGACCCAGAACAGTATCTGGTTTTATCTTTTATTTTTAAGGACACATTTCCTTGAATTATTAGATCATCTTTCATTAAGTTCATGATTTTAGCTGTTAGAAAAATTAGGACCTATTTGACATTGATAAGATTTAGCAGAACTTAAAAAGGACAGTTTCTCACTGAATATTTGGATTGAATGTGGTCTTCTTTGAGATTAAAAGGTATATTCTATGTCGTATATTCTGCCAGTTTCCATTTTAAAAAAATTATTTACTTTTGGCTGTGCTGGGTCTTCATTACTATGTGCGGGCTTTCTCTAGTTGTGGTGAGTGGGAGCTACTCTAGTTGCAGTGGGCAGGCTTCTCATTGTGATGGTTTCTTGTTGCAAAGCACAGACTCGAGGCATGCAAGCTCAGAAGTTGTGGCGCACAGGCTTAGTTGCTCTTTGGCATGTGGAATTTTCCCAGACCAGAGATCAAACCCACATCCCCTGCATTGGCAGGCAGATTCTTAACCACTGGACCAGCAGGGAAGTCCTACAGTTTCCATTTTTAAAAAATGGACGTTATTGGTGGGATTATTTCTCCTGAAGGGACCCCATGCAAGTTTTTTTTGATCATTGATTTTCAGACCTCTTTTTTTTGGCATATGTTGGAGTTCTTTAAAAAAAAAAAAAATGAAATGGTACCTGGGAGCTCAACGTGTAGAACAAGGGAACTTCTCTGACTGAAACCAAAGTGTGTAGGCATGGTGGGAGATGGCAGAATCCCCTGCCTTCCTCTTCCCCTCAGAGTTGTAGAGGCAGCTTCTGTGCCCTTCCGTGCCCCCTGGGTTCAAGTTGAGGTTTCAGCTAGCTTGAAGCATGACCAGGGTAGAAGTTAGGGCACCTCGATTTCACTTCCTTCTCTACTGCTCACAAGGAGTGGGACCTTGAGCATAAGTTTCTTATCTTTAAAATTGACTTACGCATTAGCCCTGATGTTAAGATTAAAAAGACCAAATGAGAAATTGTTTACTGAAGGTCTTTGAAAGGGATGGATTTTTTCACATCTGATCTCCCCCCTTACTTGTGCACTCTACAACGATGCTTGTGCACATGTAGCAAACTTATATCGCTCATGTATTGTCAGTTTGTTACATGATTATCTTTAAACTTTTTATTCAAAAGTAATGCATATTCATTATGATCATTCATACAATTAAGGAGGTATAAAGAAAGCATTATTATTCTGTCCTACCTCTATTCAATCTCAACTTCCTTCCTAAAGTATTCTATACTATTCTGTGCTGATAAAAATATGAATATATAGGATTTATTTTCTTTGTCTTTTTAGATACTTTATTTAAAAATTATTTTGTTGAGGTATAGTTCATTTACTGTGTTGTATTAATTTCTACTGTATAGCAGAGTGATTCAGTTATGCATATATATTCTTTTCCACTATGGTTTATCACAGGATACTGAATATAGTTCCCTGTGCTATACAGTAGATCCTTGTTGTTTCTTCATCTGTCTTTTAAATTATGGAATCATGTTTCAGATATAGTAACCATGCAGTGTGCCTTTTTTTTCTTGCTTAATAGGCTCCACAGATGTCTTTCAGGTTAATATATGTAACTTGAATTCATGCTTTTGATTATAGTAGTTTTTAGTATGCATGCATGCGTGCTTAGTCACTCAGCTGTGTCTAACTCTTTGTGACCCATGGGACTGTAGCCCACCAGGCTCCTGTGTCCATGGGATTCTCCAGGCAGGAATACTGGAGTGTGGGTTGTCATGGCCTCCTCCAGGGGGTCTTCCCAACCCAGGGATCAAACTGGCATCTCCTGCGTCTCCTGTATCTGCAGGGAATTCTTTACCACTCTACCACCTGGGAGGCCCCACAGCATCCATTTCTTTATTGTTGAAGGTTGTTTTCAACAACAGTGTGATAATTCAAACAATGTTAAATATCTTTTGTATAAAATCTTATGTATTGGTACTTTTGTTTATTTTTGTATGTTTTCCTATTACTGGAATTGCTGTCAAAATGCTTGTGCAGCTTAAATTTTAGTGGTTACTGCCCAGATTATCTTTCTTTGTGGTTGTGGTAGCTCTCACTGTCCAAGAGCCATTAGTCCTTCAATTCTCGTCTCTACTCCTCCCCTTTTTTTCAGGGAACTCCACTTACACACGTATTAGGCCACCTAAGTTGCCTCACGTCTCACTGATGAGCTATTTTTGTTGTTGTTATTTATTTTTTTCCCCTCTGTTTTATTTTGGGTGGTTGTATGTCTCCCAAGTTCACTGTTTTTATTTTTTATTTTTTTGGCTCTGTAGTATCTCATCTATTTTTCCCAGACCTTGCAGTTTTTGATCTCTAGAAGTTTAATGTGGGTTTTTTTGATCACTAGCATGTCTCAACTTTTTAAACGTAAACAATACAATTAGAATAACTGCTTTGAAGCCCTTACCTGCTCATTCTGACATCTATGTTGGTTCTAAGTGGCTTTTGGTTAATTGATTTATTTCTTCTTCGTGGGTCATATTTTCCTGTTTGTTACATGCCTGTTTGTCAGATATCAGGCACTTGTTGAGTGCTGGATGGTTTTGTCTTCCTTTAATTATACCTGGGCTTTGTGCTGGGACACAACTAAATTACTTTAAAACAGGTTTTTCCTCTCTAGTTTTGCTTCTAATATTTGTTAGGAGGGCCTAGAACAGTACCAGGCTATAGCTCATTTTTCCTTTCCACTGGGGCAAAATCCTTATTCTTCGTAGTGTCCCATGCATCTTGAGGCTTTCCAGTCTGGCTGATGGGAACAGACCCAGTTCCTGACCTTGGGTGAGAGCGAGGAGTGTTCTCTCTAATCCTTTCAAATGAGTTTTTCAGCTTCAGGCAGATTGGTCCCATACCCATGCTGGGCATGTCTCTGTCCACTAGGGGGAGCCTTTGCAGATCTCTGGAGTTTTCTCTCTCCAGCCCTCACTTCTCTGGCACTCTGTCCCATGAGCTCCAGATGCCTTGGCCTTTCTACTCTTGGCTTTTTTTTTCTGAACCTAGTGTGATGACTGGGCTCCATCTGGGTTTATCTTCCTTGAACGGGGGCCTAGACACCCAGGGATGTAAGCTGGTCAATCAAAGGGCTCACCTTGTTTTTTTCTCATCTCTAAGGGATCACTCACCTTCATTGCCAGGTGTACAGTGTCTTACAAACCATGGTTTCATATATTTTGTCCTTTTTTTCCTGGTCGTTTCAGATGGGAGGGTAAATCAGATTCCTGTTATTCTATGTTGGTTAGAAGTGGAAGTTTTGGATATGAGGAGTTACAGATAAACTAGTTCTTTATATATATATATATGGGCGCTACTGGGATATTGTATGAAATCAGCATCATATCAGTCAGTTATTAAATTATTAAATATTTCCTTTCCCAATGGTTGCTTTTGTGTGCTTTACCCAAAGTTTTTTTTTTAATTTATGTTTTTAAATAATTGCTTTACAAAGTTGTGTTGATTTCTGCCATATGCCAAACTTTGACATTACTGCACATTTAACCGTATAATGTATTTGGCATCACACATGTTGTAGTTTTTACTCTCTTAAAAATAATATCTCAAGTCAGTTTATTATCTTCATTGTAGAATGATTTATTTTTTGAGTTGCTATTTTTATGAATAAAGACAGCCACAGTAACATTTTTTGTTTACATTTTAATTTTATTGAAGAATAGTTGACTGAAGTATAGAAATTAATTAGTTTCAAGTGTACAGCAGAGTGATTCAGTTATACATATATTTATTCCTTTTTAAATTATTTTCTTATATAGGGTATCATATAGTAGCATTTTTATGCTTCTTTTTATTTTCTTCAGATGCTGCAAAAAGGACGTTTCAAGAAAAAGGTATCTTGGCAGGAGAAAGCAGAACTTTTAAGCCTCATTTGACCTTCATGAAATTGTCCAGGTCACCGTGGCTCCGGAAGAAGGTGAGTGGGCATTTTATTATCAGCTTTGGTTTTACCACCCATAGCATGAGTGACATTCGTAGTGGTTTTTAACACCCGTTCCGCTGTTGTTCCTGGGATTCCAGTGGGATTTGGTTCCAACACCCAAGGATGCTGAGTTGGCTCATGAGGCTCCCTGGAGGCCGTTACTGCTGTCTCCTTCTCCTCTGTGGCTGTTAGCTGCACGCTCTGACCGTGACTTACTGCTGCTTCATCTGTTGCCACATCTTGCTTCATCCCTCGAAAAGCCTTGGGGGGCGGAGCCAGAGTTGGGTTTTGCTGTGGTCTTGTCTCCTGATTGTTTGCAGCCTGCTGCCTTCAGAGCTTCCTCCACTGGCCTGCATGTACTGGGGCTGCTCTGTGTAGCTGGGTTCTTCAAGGTGGGACACGCTCTGCTCCCCGCTCCCCCTTTATGTAGTTCTTTTGAGGTTTCCACAAAGCTACTGCTCTTTCAGCAGTTGTCTCCACTGAGGGTGTGGAGCAGGTATTGCCAGGACTGGGCAAGAGGGTAACAGAAGGGCTGCCCTCTCCAGTTCAGTATTTAAAAGTACTTCTCCCTGGGAATGGTCAGCAGTGACACAAACCAGGGGACACGTCTTTTGACTTCCCCTATCTCAGGGTGATCTGCTGCCTTCCTAGGCCGTTGCCTCCTCCTCCCTCAGAGGCTGGAGGCACTTTGGACTTTTACCTGGAGTCACAAGCAGTTCTCCTGGGATCCTAAGGGCACCCTTCCTTACTTCTCCCATTTCAGCCTAGGAAGGTTGTCATGCGAACTAAGGCATCTGCTGAGCTGCTCTGATGTGCCAGAGTTTTGGAGATGGGCATGCAGATTAGTATTCACTCCTGCTCTCCATGACCCTTTGCTGCAGTTCAGACTGATTTGCAGCTCTATAAATGAAGGTCATGCTTATTAGTAAGTAGATCTTTTTTCCTAAATTCGACACAGTTTGTATTTTAATGTCTGTGCTCGGAAAGTCTTTTTGGTCCTGTAAAACATGTGTTTGGGTGGTTGGCCATCCTGTGGTTATGAGTTTACTACAAATTTTTGTAAAAATCAACTTATCCCCCAGCATCTTGCATGGTTTTTTTTTCCTATGCTCAAATTAAATAATAACTATACTAGATACCATTCCAGAATATTTAGGTAGAAATAATTTGTGTAAATCATAGATTTTGGAATTAGGAATGATAAAAGCTGACAAAACTTGTAGACTGACAGTTTACTCTTTTACTCATTATCTTTCTTATCTTGCTTTCACATGGATTGTCCTCTTCCCAGTGGTTTCAAATTTAATCCCAGAATGACAAATCAGTGGTGAAGGTAATACCCACATTTCAAAATGTTTCTGTCTCTATTAACTTTGAAATGGGAGCACCCAAGGACGTTTATCAAAGGGATGCTTAAATTAACTCTAGAATTTATATTTCGACATTTCAGACTGCATGCATTTTAAGTGATTTCTTGACAGATGATTTCATGGAATCTGCTCCTTTTACTTTATAGAAAGGGGATCTGAGACTCAGAAGTTAAGTGGCTGAAATGAGATCATGCAGTTCTCAGTTGCAAAGCCCCAACTAGAATCTGTTTTCCTCTCTCAGCACTAATTCTCTTCTGGGTTTTCATTCTGGGTCCACTCATTTACAAGGGTGAGACCATTGATAAAGTCAATAATAGAATGTATTACAAACATTCAGTTTACTTAATAAACTGAAATAAAAGGGTCAGGGTAAAGGTAAAGAGGGATGTTGAAGAATTTCTTTTTGCTCATATTAAGAAGTTTGTGTCATTTCAAGTACTTGTATTTTAAAAGTTATTTTAATTATAAAAGTGTTAGATGAATATATGCTCACTGCAAAAAATCTAACTATATACAGACCTACAGAGTGAAAGATAGATTTTTTCCCTCATCCCCAATCTCTCACTCCTTCCCTCCCAATATCAATTCTCTCTTTTAGGTACCATTACTAGTATATACTTCTGGCCTTTTCTTATTCACTGCAAACATATAAAGAAACTCTCCTTCAAATTACCTGATATGGAACTTCCTCTGCTACAGTATGGTATTCTGGTTCCCAAACTAGAGAAATAAGTTTTCTAACTGAGATTCTGGGAAACATAAGACTTTTTTTTTTGACAATTATATATTTTTCTAACACCAGGAGGCATATATATGTGTGTGTGTATGTGTGTGTGTGTGTGTGTGTGTATGTATATATATATATATATGTTAGTTTTCCATATTTTTAGTTTCATGAAATTCTAATGGAATATATCTCATAAGAGAGTAGTAAAAGTAGTTTGTTTTTTTTTTTGACTGGGCCATACAGCTTGCGGGATCTTAGTTCCCTGACCAGGGATTGAACTCATACCCTCAGCAGTGAAAGAATGGAGTCTTAAGAATTGAACTGCCAGGGAATTCCCTTAAAGTAGTTTTGTGTATTTTCAAGCTATTTTGATTATCACTATGTTTTCAAAATGGTAGTTTTTTAAATCAAATGAATGAAGCCTCAGAGAAGCTTCTTTAAATTAGTTTGTCTCTGAAATAGCTAAAATTCAACTTATTTGTATCATTTCTTCAGAGTATATTTGTTTCACATGGTTAGACTCTATTTGTTTAGGTCAATGCTTTTTATAGTGCTTTATTTTGGGTTTATTTTTCACACTGAGTGACCTTGTATTGGTATTTCTGTGATTTGAACATTGTAGAAAATGGTTTGTTAGAACTGTGTGCTAACACTTGGTGGCAGAAGAAGACTAGTTTCAAATCAGATATGCATCTTAAGGCAGATCCAGATTCTTCAATAAATAAATGCAATCTTTTCATGAATAGAACAGTTGTTTTTTTTTTTTTTCCCTCCCAATGTAGTATTTATTTTTCAATTCCTCTTTCACCACTCATAAAACTAGAACAGTTGTTTTTAATCAAAAATTATTTTCTGTACTTCTGAGATATTTTTCCGGAGTTATAACTCTTTCAAATTACTAATGTAGAACTTAAACTATTAAAGTTATAGGTTATCAGTTGACTCTTATAGCAATTTTTCACAAAGTCAGACAATGAGAGAACCTTAGAATGAAAGAAATGATCTTCTTTGAAATTGTTTGCTCCCTTTTTCACTTGGACTGGTTTGTTTTGAGTGCAGAGTTTGATATGCACGTAGCTAAGGACAGAGGGGTAGTTATTGGACCCTGTGATGATGAGGTTGGGGGAAGCAGGGAAGATCCCCTGGAGAAGGGCATGGCAATCCATTCCAGTATTCTTGCCTGGGAGATCCCGTGGACAGAGGAGCCTGGTGGGCTACAATCCATCAGGTCACAAAAGTTGCACATGACTCTGCATGCATGCAGCAAAAGAGGGCCTGCCAGGTTGCTCTGCCGCTGTCTTCTTTTCTGAAAGAAGACACTTTAGATACCCTTGGTAAGAGCAGACTTTTATTATTGCAGAGAAGAACTGGTCTTAGAAATATCCTTGGTATAAGTTAAAGCAAGTCTGATTCACAAGATGGCAGAGTAGAAGGACGTGCGCTTGTCTTCTCCTGTGAGCACTCTTAACATTGCAACTAACTGTTGAACATCCATCAGCAGGAGAATGACCGATCACTTGGATCATAGCCTTGTCTGACTCAATAAAACTATGAGCCATGCCATGTGTAGCCACCCAAGCTGGACAGGTCATGGTGGAAGGTACTGACAAAATGTGGTCCACTGGAGAAGGGAATGGCAAACCACTTTAGTATTCTTGCCTTGAGAACCCCGTGAACGGTATGAAAAGGCAAAATAGATATGACATTGAAAGATAAACTCCAGGTCAGTATGGCCAGTATGCTACTGGAAAAGAATGGAGAAATAGTTTCAGAAAGAATGAAGAGGCTGAGGCAAAGCGGAAATAGCGCTCAGTTGTGGATGTGACTGGTGATGGAGGTAAAGTCCGATGCTGTGAAGAGCAATACTGCATAGGAGCCTGGAATGTTAAGTCCTTGAATCAAGGTAAATTGGAAGTGGTCAAACAGGAGATGGCAAAAGTGAACACTGACATTTTAGGAATCAGTGAACTAAAATGGACTGGAATAGGTGAATTTAATTCAGATGACCACTATATCTACTCCTGTGGGCAAGAATCTCTTCAAAGGAATGGAATAGCCCTCATAGTCAACAAAAGAGTCCAGAATGCAGTACTTGGATGCAATCTCAAAAATGACAGAATGATCTCTGTTTGCTTCCAAGGCAAACCATTCAATATCACGGTAGTCCAAGTCTATGCCTCAACCACTAATGTTGAAGAAGCTGAACTTGAATGGTTCTATGATGACCTACAAGACATTCTAGAACTAACACCAAAAAAAGATGTCCTTTTCATCATAGGGGACTGGGATGCAAAATTAGGAAGTCAAGAGATACCTGGAGTAACAGGCAAATTTGGCCTTGGAGTACAAAATGAAGCAGGGCAAAAGCTAACAGAGTTTGGCTAAAAGAACGCACTGGTCATACTAAACACCCTCTTCCAACAACACAAGAGAAGACTCTACACGTGGACATCACCAGATGGTCAATACTGAAATCAGATTGATTATGTTCTTTGCAGCCAAAGATGGAGAAACTCTATACAGTCAGCAAAAAAAGACTGGGAGCTGACTGTGGCTCAGGTCATGAACTCCTTAGTGCCAAATTCAGATTTAAGTTGAAGAAAGTGGGGAAAACCAATGGACCATTCAGGTATGACCTAAATCACATCCCTTATGATTATACAGTGGAAGTGAGCAATAGCTTTAAGGGACTTCAGAGTGCCTGAAGAACTATGGACAGAAGTTTGTAATATTGTACAGGAGGCAGTGATCAAAACCATCCCCAAAAAGAAAAAATGAAAAAAGGCAAAATGGTTGTCTGAGGAGGCCTTACAAATAGCTGAAAAAAGAATAGAAGTAAAAGGCAAAGGAGAAAAAAGGAAAGGTAAATCCATCTGAATGCAGAGTTCCAAAGAATAGCAAGGAGAGATAACAAAGCCTTTCTCAGTGATCAATGCAAAGAAACAGGAAAAGAATAAAATGGGAAAGACTAGAGATCTCTTCAAGAAAATTAGAGATACCAAGGGATTATTTCATGCAATGATGGGCTCAATAAAGGACAGAAATGGTATGGACCTAACAGAAGCAGAAGATATTACGAAGAGGTGGCAAGAATACACAGAAGAACTGTACAAAAACAATCTTCACGACTCAGATCATGATGGTTTGATCACTCACCTAGAGCCAGACATTCTGGAATGCAAATTCAAGTGGGCTTTAGGAAGCATCACTATGAACAAAACTATTGGAGATGATGGAATTCCAGCTGAGCTCTTTGAAGTCCTAAAAGATGATGCTGTGAAAATGCTGCACTCAATAGGCCAGCAAATTTGGAAAACTCAGCAGTGGCCAAAGGACTGGAAACGGTCAGTTTTCATTTCAATCCCAAAGAAAAGCAATGCCAGAAATGTTCAAACTACTTCATAATTGCATTTATTTCACACGCTGGCAAAGTAATGCTCAAAATTCTTCAAGCCAGGCTTCAACAGTATGTGAACCGTGAACTTTTGGAAGTTCAAGGTGGATTTAGAAAAGGCAGAGGAATTAGAGATCAAATCAACAGCATCTATTGGATCATAGTAAAAGCAAGAGAGTTCCAGAAAACATCTAATTCTGCTTTATTGACTACGTTAAAGCCTTTGACTATGTGGATTGCAGCAAACTGGAAATTCTTCACAGTTTCACACAAAGAGATGGGAATACCAGACCACCTTACCTGCCTCCTGAGTAATCTGTATGCAGATTAAGAAGCAACAGTTAGAACTGGACATGGAACAACAGACTGGTCCAAATTGGGAAAGGAGTATGCCAAGGCTATATATTGGCACCTTGCTTATTTAACTTAAATGCAGAGTTCATGATGTGAAATGCTGGACTGGATGAAGTACAAGCTGGAATTAAGGTTTCCAGGAGAAATATCAATGACCTCAGATATGTAGATGATACCACCCTTACGTAAGAAAGCCAAGAGGAACTGAAGAGCCTCTTGATGAAAGTGAAAGAGAGTGAAAAAGTTGGCTTAAAGCTCAACATTCATAAAAGAAGGATCATAGCATCCAGTCCCATCCCTTCATGACAAATAGATGGGCAACAATGGAAACAGTGGGAGACTTTATTTTCTTAGGCTCCAGAATCACTGCAGATATTGACTGCAACTATGAAATTAAAAGACCCTTACTCCTTGGAAGAAAAGCTATGACCAACTTAGACAGCATATTAAAAAGCAGAGACATTACTTTACCAACAAAGGCCCATCTAGTCTAAGCTATGGTTTTTCTAGTAGTCCTGTATGGATGTGAGATTTGGATCATAAAGAAAGCTGAGTGTTGAAGAAATGATACTTTTGGACTGTGGTGTTGGAGAGGACTCTTGAGAGTCCCTTGGACTGCAAGGAAATCCAACCAGTCCATCCTAAAGGAAATCAGTCCTGAATATTCATTAGAAGAATTGATACTGATGCTGAGCTCTGATACTTTAGTCACCTGAAGCAAGTACTGACTCATTAGAAAAGACCCTGATGTGAGAAAGATTGAAGGCAGGAGGAGAAAGATGAGATGGTTGGATGGACATGAGTTTGAGTAAGCCCTGGGAGTGGGTGATGGACAGGAAAGCCTGGCTTGCTACAGTCCTTGGGGTTGCAAAGAGTTGGACAAACTGAGCAACTGAACTGAACTGAACTGATGTTAAAGCAGGTTGTTTCAGTAACCTATTCCTGAATTTCCCAATGCCTAATAACTTAAAATTTTTAGTTGTTTTTGAGTCTCTTTTCATATTATCAAGTGCACTTAGTTCTGAGTCTATAATATGAAATTCTCTTTGGATTTTTCTTAGTTAAAAATCAATAAATGAAGAAAACATGACACAATATCTCTTTTTGTTTTAATTTTTTTAAGCTAAAAATGCAGTGAAATGTCCTGTGAGATGGAATTGTAATTTCTTCTGAGACTCTAGGTACCGTTAGTCAGCTGTGTCATCTATTGTGTGCCAAAGCACTATATATAGCAACTGACTTCAGTTTTGTTTCTAAGGCATTTTTCAGCTTCATGCTTTTCTGTTGTCTGTTTCTATATTTTGAAATAAACCCCAGTATGCCTTTTAATTGTTTAAAAATTGGAAATGCTTTCTTCAAAGGTAGACTCACCAAATGTTCATTTGTAACCTTTCAGTAATTTATTCATCTTTGAACATTGAAACATATGGGATATAATAAACAGAAAGCAAAATTATTTTTAAGGAAGAATTCTGTGATTTGGTTCATGTCAGAATACCAAAATGGCTCCTGGTTGACCTTTAGTCTGTTAAGAGATTTTGAAAAATTTGAAAACTCTAGAAGAATGACCCAGTTAACCTAATATTATTAAGTCTGTGCAGAGTGGAATGGAGATTTGAATTAAGTGTTTTCATTGACATTTCCTGAAAGTTTTTTCTCAGGACATCTCTCAGGATTTTATGTGAGGTAGGGATTCTGTGATCAAGCACATGTTAGCAATGATGGGTTAAAGTTAATCTGAGTCTTTATTTCAGGATTTCTTAGGATTTCTGAAACATGAATGTTTACTGTGACTCTTAAGAGCTTGCAACAACAAAAGTTCAATTTTTCGCCTCAGGGTCGTCTGTGGCTCTGTTCCATGTTGTCTTTATTCAAGACCTTGGTTTAGCAGCTTACATCTCCGACTTCACTGGTCTTTGGCTGAAGGAAGACAGATATGGTGATTGACAGCTGAAAGTTTCTGCTAAGAAGTGACGCACGTCATTCCTGTTCATGTCTTATTGGCCAGAGAAGGTCACACGGTCCTTTCCGGGTTCAACGGGGCAGGATATATAACCTGCTTGCAGCAAAGGGCATCACAAGAAGGGCAGTGAGTATTTTGAAAAGTATACCTTCTGCCTAAGGATCGTTTCCTAAATGTACTTGATAAGCGTGGCCTTTTTTTTCATCTCCCATGTTGTAGCACGTCATTTAGACAATGCTGGACTTGATCATTCAGGCTTAAATGATACTTTTTCTTCAAACATACAGATTCAGTGGACAGTTTACTTACTGTCTAGCATTTGTATCCAAAGGCAAGATTCTGATTTTAAATGCCATTTAAAAAACAGAGTTTTAGAGCTAGGATTAAAAGATGCGATAATGAAGTATTTGAGGTAATCAGAGTTGCATGGTTTGCCTTACCTATATTAAAATATGAATGTTCCCTCTCTCTCAACTATTACTATTAGTAATGGGGAACATTTTTCTCAAATCCTTTTTAGACATTTTGAGACCTCTGTTGATTTCATTTTTCTAGTCAAGAACAGAATGGAGCATAATGATCTTATAGGAAACTGGCAAGCCCCAAAGAGGGTTGATTATGGGTAAAGGCAAAATGGAACATATGATCAAAAAAATGTAAACTTTATTCCAAAATGGTGTTGATGTAAAATTAGCTTGTATAACAGTTAACAGCTAATTGCCAAAACCACCTGAATAGTCACATAAAAGAAAATCAAGCTAAGATTATTTGTATGATAATAAGGTTTTTCTCTACCACTACAGAGTGGTCAGACGCCACTGGCCAGTCACCTCTTGTTAACTATAATTCAGTTCAGTTCAGTCGCTCAGTCATGTCCAACTGTTTGTAACCCTGTGAACCACAGCATACCAGGCCTCCCTGTCCATCATCAACTCCCAGAGTTTACCCAAACTCATGTCCATCGAGTTTGTGATGCTATCCAGCCATCTCGTCTTCTGTCGTCCCCTTCTCCTCCTGCCCCCAATCCTTGCCAGCAACGGGGTCTTTTCCAGTGAGTCAACTCTTCACATGAGGTGGCCAAAGTATTGGAGTTTCAGCTTCAATATCAGTCCCTCCAAAGAACACCCAGGACTGATCTCCTTTAGGATGGACTGCTTGGATCTCCTTGCAATCCAAGGGACTCTCAAGAGTCTTCTCCAACACCACAGTTCAAAAGCATCAGTTTTTTGGCACTCAGCTTTCTTTATAGTCCAACTCTCACATCCATACATGACTAGTGGAAAAACCATAGCCTTGACTAGACGGACCTTTGTTGACAAAGTAATGTCTCTACTTTTTAATATGCTATCTAGGTTGGTCATAACTTTCCTTCCAAAGAGTAAGTGTCTCTTAATTTCATGGCTGCAGTGATGAAATCACCATCTGCAGTGATATTGGAGCCCAAAAAAACAAAGTCTGACGTTTCCACTGTTTCCCCATCTATTTCCCATGAAGTGATGGGACCAGATGCCATGATCTCAGTTTTCTGAGTGTTGAACTTTAAGTCAACTTTTTCACTCTCCTCTTTCACTTTCGTCAAGAGGCTCTTAGTTCTTCACTTTCTGCCATAAGGGTGGTGTCATCTGCTTATCTGAGGTTATTGATACTTCTCCTGGCAATCTTGATTCCAGCTTGTGCTTCTTCCAGCCCAGCGTTTCTCATGATGTACTCTGCATATAAGATAAGCAGGGTGACAATATACAGCCTTGACGTACTCCTTTTCCTATTTGGAACCAGTCCCTTGTTCCATGTCCAGTTCTAACTGTTGCTTCCTGACCTGCATACAGGTTTCTCAAGAGGCAGGTCAAGTGGTCTGGTATTCCCATCTCTTACCGAAAATTCCACAGTTTATTGTGATCCACACAGTCAAAGACTTTGGCATAGTCAATAAAATATAAATAGATGTTTTTCTGGTACTCTTTTGCTTTTTCAGTGATCCATTGGATGTTGGCAGTTTGATCTCTGGTTGCTCTGCCTTTTCTAAAACCACCTTGAACATCTGGAAGTTCCTGGTTCACGTATTGCTCAAGCCTGACTTGGACAGTTTTGAGCATTACTTTACTAATGTGTGAGATGAATGCAATTTTGTGGTAGTTTGAGCATTCTTTGGCATTGCCTTTCTTTGGAATTGGAATGAAAACTGCCCTTTTCCAGTCCTTTGGCCACTGCTGAGTTTTCCATATTTGCTGGCATCTGAGTGCAGCATTTTCACAGCATCATTTTTCAGGATTTGAAATAGCTCAACTGGAGTTCCATCACCTCCACTAGCTTTGTTTGTAGTGATGCTTCCTAAGCCCACTTGACTTCACATTCCAGCATGTCTGGCTCTAGGTGAATGATCACACCATCATGATTATCTGGGTTGTGAAGTTCTTTTTTGTGCAATTCTTCTGTGTATTCTTGCCACCTCTTCTTAATATCCTCTGCTTCTGTTAGGTCTTTACCATTTCTGTCCTTTATTGAGCCCATCTTTGCATGAAATGTTCCCATGGTATCTCTAATTTTCTTGAAGAGATCTCTAGTCTTTCCCATTCTATTGTTTTCCTCTATTTCTTAGCATTGATTGCCGAGGAATGCTTTCTTTGTTTCTTTTCTTTACATTATCGTGTTGGTTTTGCCATACATTGACATGAATCCGTCATGAGTATACATGTGTTCCCCTTCCAGAACCCCCCTCCCACCTCCCTCTCAATTCCATCCCTCTGGGTCATCCCGGTGCACCAGCCCTGAGCACCCTGAATCATGCATCAAACCTGGGCTGGCGATTGATTTCACATATGATAATTTACATGTTTCAATGCCATTCTCCCATATTATCCCACCCTTGTCCTCTCCCATAGAGTCCAAAAGACTATTCTGTACATCTGTGTCTCTTTTGCTGACTCCAATACAGGGTTATCATTACCATCTTTCTAAATTTCATATATACATGTTATCTCTCCTTGCTACTCTTTGGAACTCTGCATTCAAATGGGTATATCTATCCTTTTCTCCTTTGCTTTTCACTTCCTGTCTCTTCACAGCTATTTGTAAGACCTCCTCAGACAGCCATTTTGCTCTTTTGCATTTCTTTTTCTTGGGGATGATCTTGATCCTTGTCTCCTGTACAGTGTCACGAACCTCCGTCCATAGTTCATCAGGCATTCTGTCTATCAGATCTAGTCCTTTAAATCTATTTCTCACTTCCACTGTAGTCATAAGGGATTTGATTTAAGTCATACCTGAATGATCTAGTGGTTTTCTCCACTTTCTTCAATTTCAGTTTGAATTTGGCAAGAAGGAGTTCATGATCTGAGCCACAGTCAGCTCCCAGTCTTGTTTTTGCTGATTGTATAGAGCTTCTTCACCTTTGCTGCGAAGAATATAATCAATCTGATTTTGGGGTTGACCATCTGGTGATGTCCACATGTAGAGTCTTCTCATGTATTATTGGAATATGGTGTTTGCTATGACCAGTGCGTTCTCTTGGCAGAACTCTATTAGCCTTTGCCCTGTTTCATTCTCTACTCCCAGGCCAAATTCGCTTGTACTCCAGGTGTTTCTTGACTTCCTACTTTTGCATTCCAGTCCCTACAGAGATGTGCTTAAATTGTACAAAGTGGGGATGAGGTCTATATGCAGGGAATTGTCAACTACAAATTGGCGCTTACTAAGAGCATTGCCAGTGACTGAACAACAAAGACATTTGCCATCTGCCTCTATGGAGACTGAGCCCTATGCTGCTATAGCTGTTGACCTTCGAGCATCCCTGAGGGAGTTCAGGGTGGAGTGAGGCACTCTCTGCTCCAGGGAATCTGGTGGGACAGGCCTTTAGATAGTTGGATGATTTTAGGAACAGATTTTATGATCTCAATCCTTCATCTCCTCATATCTAGAGAAGCACTAAATCCCTTCATGGTGACATCAGACCCTCATGACTAACAAAAGAAACCTTATGTAAATTGAGTGCTTCATGGTATTGAACTCCCCTTCACCAAATCGTCATGTATTGACTTTCCCCCACTGATGCTTTGGAGCAGGTCTAGTCTCTCAGAGCTATCTGAGATGCTCTGAGAGGACTCCCAGGCTGCAGTCCTCATTTTGCCCCCCAAAAGGCTTAACTCACAACTCTCAAGTTGTACATTATTTTTTAGTTGACATAATCCTTTTATTTATTGGCTGTGTCTTGTGTCTTGAGAGATCTTAGTTCCCCAACCAGGAATTGAACCCCAGCCTCTGGACTACCAGAGAATTTCTGTAATCCTTTTAATTTGTATTTCAAGAGTTTACCAAGGGGAGATTTCCTGATTAAAATTTAGATTAAGTTTTAAATATCAAAAGAAAGACTCCAATTGCATATCATGTATAAAATTATTTTATACAGTAATGTGTGTCACACTGAAAAAGAAAATCTATGAATATATTTCTTGCTCTACCTGGGGAGAAATATTCATTTTGAAATTGGTGTAAGGGTTACACATGATTCCTAGGACATGTATTTAATGACGGTTCAATATCCAGTTATTGTTTTTGTTTTCTTCCCTATCTCCTTTTATCTAATATGATATGCAGGGAATGTTTCCAGCCAAATTAAGTGAAAGGCTTCTGTCAGCATCTTTCTCTCTTGTCACATTTCCTGCCTTGTAACCCACTTAGTGTGAATCTTGGTGTTATTATTTCTTTCCTGTTCCTTAGCTTAGTTCTTGTCATATTCACTTGTTGGGATACCTTCCTGTGAGTGAGGGGCTTTGTTGCAGGTGGTATGCAAGGAATATGCCTGGAGAGTTGAAAGAGGAGGAGTTAGGGGAAGTGAGGTGTTCTCTGAAAATGAAGGGAGGAAGGGAGGAATAATGTTGATGGGAAGGGAGTCAAGGAAATTGATTAATAATAATTCATAAGAAAGTGGGAAAAGGAGAAAGTACTTGATGCCTAGGAGCAGGATGAGCTACAAAAACACTCTAGGTCTTTCTTGCTTAACATTAGGCCGCAATTAGTGATGTCCATCAGTTCAGTTGCTCAGTCATGTCCAACTCTTTGTAGCCCCATGGACTGCAGCACAACAGGCTTCCCTGTCCATCACCAACTCCTGCAACTTACTCAAACTCATGTCCATAGAGTCGATGGTGCCATCCAGTCATCTCTTTCTCTGTCATCCCCTTCTCCTCCTGCCTTTAATCTTTCCCAGCATAAGGGTCTTTTCCAGTGAATCAGTTCTTTGCATTATGTGGCCCAACTCCCGGAGTTTACCCAAACTCATGTCCATTGAGTCAGTGATGCCATCCAATCATCTCATCCTTTGTTGTCCCCTTCTCCTCCCACCTTCAGTCTTTCCCAGCATCAGTGATGTCTATGGATACATGTAAAAGATTTTGCCAGCATATAATCCCTGCTACATTGTCTAGGTATTCAGTTCTCATTTAGATTGGATCTGAGGCTATAGTTTGGACTAAAATTCTGTCTGTGAATAATCCAATGAATTTATATGAATGATTCCGTACTTCTGATCTCTAGGCTATAAAAGCAGAACACATTCAACCACAATATAAGTGTTGCAGTATATAGGCCAGTGTTACAGAACAAGTTAAAATTATTCATTAGGATTTTTCATGAACTTATTTCTGAATGAGCTTTTGCAGAACAGCTTCACTGTCATTTTTCATTGTTGAGATCCTGAGAATTTCTTGCACCAGTGACTTGCTGACATTTACTTACTTAATGTTGAGAGAATTGTTGATTAAATGGAAAGCTATTGCAGTGAAGGAAGAAAACATCTTAGATTAAGTTGTAAGAGTATAGTTCATATTTGAGAAGAAATTTGGTGAGACAGGATATTTTATGTTTTATCTTTAGTTTATAAAAATAAATGGTTATACGGTGAATTCAGGAGAACATGTCATTATTTGCTCCAAAGAGTGAAATATTAGGAAAACAGATGTGATAAGGAGGAGCAGGATGTAACTTTTTTACACTTGAGTGACCCCAGGCTGCACTGAGCTAAGAACACAGCTGGACTTTGATCAAGAGGAGTTGAGTTTCCAGCTGAGATTGGGCTGTCTGTGGAGCATTCCTTAGTTACGGGTTTCTGCTTCATTGAAATGAAAAAGTTCAGTTCAGTTACTCAGTCGTGTCTGACTCTGCAACCCCATGGACTGCAGCACACCAGGCTTCCCTGTCCATCACCAACTCCCAGAGCTTACTCAAAGTCATGTCCATCAAGTTGGTGATGCCATCCAACCATCTCATCCTCTGTCATCCCCTTCTCCTCCCGCTTTCAATCTTTCTCAACAGCAGGGTCTTTTCCAATGAGTCATTTCTTCACATTAGGTGGCCAGAGTATTGGAGTTTCAGCTTTAGCATCAGTCCTTCCAATGAATATTCAGGACTGATTTCCTTTAGGATAGACTGATTGGATCTGCTTGCAGTCCAACGGACTCTCAAGAGTCTTCTCCAACACCACAGTTCAAAAACATCAGTTCTTTGGCACTCAGCTTTCTTCATAGTCCAACTCTCACATCCATACATGACTACTGGAAAAAACCACAGCTTTGAGTAGATGGACCTCTGTTGGCAAAGTAATGTCTCTGCTTTTTAATACGCTATCTAGGTTGGTCATAGTTTTTCTTCCAAGGAGCAAGCATCTTTCAGTATCATGGCTGCAATCACCATCTGCAGTGATTTTGGAGCCCCCCAAAATAAAGTCTCTCAGTGTTTCCATTGTTTCCCCATCTGTTTGCCATGGAGTGATAGGACCAGATGCCATGATCTTAGATTTTTGAATGTTGAGTTTTAAGCCAACTTTTTCACTCTCCTCTTTCACTTTCATCAAGAGGATGTTTAGTTCTTCTTCACTTTCTGCCGTAAGGGTGATGTCCTTTGCATATCTGAGATTATTGATATTTATCCCAGCAGTCTTGATTTCAGCTTGTGCATCATCCATCTGGGCTTTTCCCATGATATACTCTGCATGTAAGTTAAATAATCAGGGTGACAATATACAGCCTTGACATACTCCTTTCCTGATTTGGAACCAGTCTGTTGTTCCATATCCAGTTCTAACTGTTGCTTCCTAACCTGCATACAGATTTCTCAAGAGGCAGGTCAAGTGGTGTGTTATTCCCATCTCTTGAAGAACAGTTTGTTGTGATCCACACCGTCAAAGACTTTGATGTAGTCAATAAAGCAGAATTAAATGTTTTTCTGGAACTCCCGTGTTTCTTTTATGATCCAACCTATGTTGGCAATTTGATCTCTGGTTCCTCTGCCTTTTCTAAATCCAGCTTGAACATCTCGAAGTTCACGATTCATGTAGTGTTGAAGCCTGGCTTGGAGAATTTTGAGCATTCCTTTGCTAGCGTGTGAGAGGAGTGCAATTCTGTGACAGTTTGAACATTCTTTGGCATTGGAATGAAACTTACCTTTTCCAGTCCTATGGCCAGTGCTGAGTTTTCCATATGAGAAATGAGAAAAGTCACATGCAAATATCAGAAACAGTTATATGGCCAAACAGCATATGATTTCTTATGCTGTCCTTGGAAAGCTTGAGGAGGAATTGAGTTTTGCTAAGTAGACAAAGAATGAGCCTAGATGGGAACAGTCTGTGTTGTAAATAAAGGTATTGTAACGTCTCCATGCTTTTGCATTGAGTCTGTGACTTTGAGAACTTCTCTGAGTGCCCTCAACATGTTCTCTTCTGGTTAACATGTCATTCATTAGTCAGTATAAATGGGCTAAATGTTTGCAACCAAATTCGTGTTTCTGCCTCTGATGTTTTTGATGCCAGCAACTCATAAAAACAATACCAGGAAGCAATGCAGCATATTCTCTTGGTGCTTTTTGTGAAGTGGCTTGTTCTACCGGGAGTTGTCTATCACCTCTTTTCTGTGACAGCTTTCCTTGCCACTTGATACCCCCAAGGAACATCCATCTCTTCTCAGTGTTAGGACAGGGAGAAGGAAGTGTCAACAATAGATTCAAAACATAGCTCTAGTGGCTTTGCTTCTACTTATTACTTGCTGAAAGGTGCAATATTGTAAATGTTAGATATAATGCTGGGGTAAAGAGTTTCTACTTTTTGTTTATCTAAAGCCTCCAGATTAAATAAAGCAGTAGTGCTAAATGCATGTATATAAATAGAGGGATTAAGGGGATGACCTCTCCCTAAAGCCTCATGGTGAGATGCATAGATGCACCAGCATTAAGTAACTTAAAAAGAAAAACTGAGAAATAGTGGATGCTCAAATAAACGGCTGGTTTAAAAAATGCAGATAATCTCTGCCAGTGTTTTCATTGATTATTTGCATGTTAGCAGTAGAAGAATTCTTCTTACAGTCTGGATACTGTGGATAATTTTTACAGTATGTAAGTAACATTATGAACTCTGCCATCTACCTTTATGAAATTCATTTACTATGGATGTATAATTATCACTTTATTTGTTAATACTAATGCAGTATATAAAATATTGATGTTTTAGATGCTAGAAATTCTCAAAGCAATTTTCACATTGGTTTTAGCAATATGATAGTACATCTGATTATATCTTAAGAATGATTAGTATTCTTAGAATTTTAATATTTTAAATAGTGAAAGAGCTTGAATATTATCATTCTGTTCTTTTTCAATTTATTTGTGTTCTCTGCTTACCCTGAATCTGAATCCAAGCTCTTCCTCTTACTAGCTGTGTATCCTTCAGTAAGTGACCTGATTTCTCTGTGAATCAGTTTCCTTATTCGGGGATAATAATGGTACTAGTTTCAAAGGGTTATTGCAATTATTAAATAAGCTAATAAGTTCTTAGAGTAGTGCCTGTACATAATAAATACTATGTAAGTATTTTCTAGTATTGTTAAACTGACAATAGAAAGCATCATTTTTTTTTTAATCTTCTCTTTTTTTTTTTATTATTGTTTTTGCCATACATTGTCATGATATCACCATGGGTTTACATATGCTTCCCCTCCGGAACCCCCCTCCCTCCTCCCTCCCCCCCGGGAAATCTCGCTGCACCAGTCCCGAGCATCAATCCTGGGCTGGCGATTGATTAGACACATGACAATTAACAAGAAAGCATCATTTTTTTTTCAGACTGGTACGAAACAGTGAGCAAAATAGCACTGTTTTTTCTATTTCCCATCACTCGTTAACTTTTTCATCTCTGAAGTTACTGACAGGCCTGAGGCAGGGTGTTAGGGCTCCAGCCAGGTAGGAAATAGGCATTGCTGGACAGAGTCCAGGCAGAGCCCAGGCTGACAGGCTGGCTGAGAGCAGCAGGAGGAAGAGATAGGAGAGCTGCAAGGCAGTTCTCAGACAGGGATGCTAGGAGCTGGATCTGAAACCACCATGCTATTCGAGAGCACGCTGGCTGTGCGGTGGAGACGCCTCATGTCTTTCCGCCCCTGTCATGAACAGGCTTGGATGCACTGAGCCTGAGTGGGAGGGGTTTCCATTTTCCCCACTGAGAGGGGCTGAGGGCAAGACTGTAGCCGACAAGGAGGTCATCAGGTGTCTGTATCCAGGAAAAGATGGAAGTAAAACAGTACAAATAAGTGAAAAATGTAGTTTTGCCGAATTGTAAAGTAAGATTTGCTTCAGGGAAGCCCCTTGTGGATAGAGACTCTTTTTATAACTTTGAATCACCAATATGTAACTTTTCACTAAGAATAATGATCAATAAGAATAATTCTAGGGACTTTCCCTGATGGTCCAGTGGCTAAGACTCCATGTTTCCAGTGCAGGGGGCACAGGTTCAATTCCTGGCCAGGAAACTAGATCTTGCATGCTGTTACTAAAATTAGGCACAGCAAAATAAATGAACAAACAGACAAATGGATAAATATTAAGAAAAAGAAAATGTGTAGGCTCTCTTGGAAACAGACAGTCACTGAAAACCCACTTTAAAAAAAATAAGTTTAGTTTTCTAACTGGTATCATATCACTAAAGATATGTAACTTTTTATCACTTATGAAAATGAACATAAAAGATTATCATTCTTTTATCAGCTGATGCCTCAAATAACAAGCCAGTTTGGATTGGGTCTTAATTTGCATCTTGAATTTTGGTTTCATGCCATTATCACAGAAAACATTTTTTTCATAGCTGCTGGGTGACAGAAATAAACTATTGGAAAATAACAGAGCTCCAGGAATATCAAACTTAACCTCATAAGGACACATTTTTTTTGTCTGATATGCAGCCATGGAAGTTGTAATTATTAAGATAACAAGTAACAATATGAAATTATCTTTTATTACAAAAAAAGTAACCTTCTTAACAAAACTGGCATCCCATTGTTTTTCTGATCATAGTAACTTTGTTGTAGAAATCAAATTTGAATAACAAGTATTTTATCTTTCAGAACCTTAGCCAAATGATTTTTACATTCAGATTGTTAACTAATATGAATTTTCTTATATTGTGCCTGTTTATTTCCTATATTGAAAATAGAGATGGATGCATAGGAGTATAAGACTGAGCCTTCTTTGGTGCATATTAAATTTTGCACATCATTTAACTAAATGTATATGATATGATGGATGCTTCCCGAGTAAATAATTTCCATGACTTATCAGAAGCAGCCATCAGACGATTCTAAAAATACTTACACTCTCAATGGCATTTTCCTGTATTGGCCGTTTGGGTGCCATGTAACAATCAAGAATGAAGTTCCTCAGGGTTTCATAATCCATTGTATCAGAAATTATCACATGGCTGTGAACAGCACTGATAATTCTTCCTAAACTATACCCAAAACTAGGCCAAAGGGAAGTAAAACTTCAGTCATTTCTGATGATTAATTAAGATAGTCTTGAAAAAATTTTGTTTGATGTTTCTTGCCACTAATTTATTGTTTCAAAGTGTGACATTCTGTCTTTAAATTCCTATTTTCTCCTTCAGTGTTATGATGTATAATTGATACGTCAGTTATATTGGTTACAGTTATCAATACAAAGCCTTAAAAATACACCCTGTTCCTGTTAGGTCCAAGGCAAAAATAATTTTCAAGCATAGTACTAGACAGTCACCAGGCATATTCAGCATTCCAGGATGCAGCACCCTTAGCATGATTTTGTTGAAGATACCCTACATGTTGTTTGAAAGAGTCCCAACTCTCTCAGCCTTTACAGGTCAGATTTTCCTGCCTGTAACTATTTTTGAGGCTTTTCTTTGTGCTCTCCTAATATGTTATGGGCTTCCCTGGTGGCTCAGATGGTAAAGAATCCGCCTGTAATGCAGGAGACCTGGGTTCGATCCCTGGGTAGGGAAGATCCCCTGAAGAAGGAAATGGCAACCCACTCCAGTTTTCTTGCCTGGGAAGTCCCATGGACAGAGGAGCCTGGTGGGCTATAGTCCATGGGGTCACAAAGGGTCGAACATGACTTAAAGACTCAACAATGACAACATGTTAAGCTTCCATCTTTCTTTAAATGATGAGGTACCTTGGAAAGGGTCTGGGCTCTGAAGAAGGGAAGCAAAGACTAATTTGTGGTCCAAAACCTGAAAACCATCCTTTTTAGCTTTATTTATTTTTCAAAAATTAATTTATTTATTTTAATTGGAGGCTAATTACTTTACAATATTGTAGTGGTTTTGCCATACATTGACCTGAATCCACCACGGGTGTACATGTGCTCCCCATCCTGAACCCCCCCACCTTTCCCCTCTCTCCGCATCCCACCTCTCTGGGTCATCCCAGTGCACCAGCCCCGAGCACCCTTAAAATATAGCTTTGCAGTCTGATGTCTCTGGTACTAGTTTGGCAACCTAGTGGATCCATTTGGAAAATTAGAGGCTGCTTAGTCTTACTCTGTAGATAGACAATTTTGATGTACTTGTTTATTTTCTTTGAATGAAAGTCCTTTCCTTATTATGAAGGAGAAATACCACCTGCTGCAGCTGGATAGTGAGACTAATTCACATAGATTTTACTAGAAAAGAAATAATTTCCAAGGGACAAAAGAGCCTAAAAAAAGTCCTGCAAAATATATTATATAAAAATTCCCTGGAGAACAAGGACCATGCTAATATTATATACCAGACAAAGCATGTGTTCTGAATACTTTTATTATTGAAGATGTTTTCTGATCAGAACGTATAACTTTAGTGCCTCCTAAGGTCTCCTGCGTCTTTGAACCACAGCTCTCTCTGTAAGTTATGGGTTAAAGAACTAAGTTCATTTCACTCTCCAGTAAAAAACAGCTCCTTAAGATTTATGTTGAAAGTCATCTGTGGAGAATTCTTGCAAAACAGTTGGTACTTACTTTTTGCTAAAATTAAATTAATTAGCCTAACAGATTAGAGTAGTTTTATGTTTCTTTTATTCCTTATTTTTTAAAAAAAGTAGTGACATCTTACAAAACTGAAATGGAGATAATAGTGGCCATACAGTGCTGGCAGTGGTATCTTGAAAACTGAAGGTCTTGACTTTTCTGCTAAGTTATCACTAATATTTTGTCTGTTCAGAGGGAATGAATGACACCCTTTCCCCATCCCATCCCCACACAACAAACACACATAAATGAAAAAGCATTTGAAAGAGAAATAAGATGGTCAGTTCCCATTTACTCAGAACTTTTTCCCCCCTGAGATCTTACCTATGATTTTCACTAGTCTTTACTAATAATAACTATCTGTAATATATTATAGCATTTACCACATTTCACTGTTTTAAGCACTTTTATAAATTGACTCATTTAGTGCATATAGCACTTAGAGGTTGGTATGACTGTTAGCCTCATTTTACAGGTGAGGAAACTGAAATGAAGCCACATGACTGAGAAGTGGCCAAGCAGGGACTTGTACTCATGCACTAGCTGACCCTCAGCGTTAGGCTCTGCTGTCCCTCATGGACTTCTGCTCACCGAATCAAAAGAAATCCATTCATTTTTTTCTTGCTGAACTCTGAGTGAACAGCATTTGATGTTGTCAGCTATCCTCTTCTTGAAACTTTATCCTCCTTTGCATTTGTGACAGTTATTTATCGAGCCCTGCTTCATGTCACTGTTCTAGGGACTGAGGAGGGTGATGGTGGTTTAGTCGCTCAGTCATGTCTGACTCTTGAGACCCCATGGACTGTAGCCCGCCAGGCTCCTCTGTCCATGGGATTCTCCAGGCAAGTATACTGGAGTGGGTTGCCATTTCCTTCTCCAGGGGATCTTCCCAACTCAGGGATTGAACCCAGGTCTCCTGCACTGCAGGCAGATTCTTTACCGACTAAGCTATAAGGGAAGCCCATAAGCTATAAGGGACTGAGGATATTTCAGAGAAATAAAAGTCAGACAAAAATCCTTGTGTGGAGCTCCTATTCTAATGGAGAGAGACAGCTAAAGACAGATGAATAACATAAACATGAACTACATAGTATGTTAGAAGATGGTAAGTGCTATGGAGAAACATAAGTCTGTATAGGGGGAGAAAGAGAGGATTTGGGAGGACTGCTGGGGAGGAGGGATGGTGTGGTTAAGTGAAGCCCTATTGTCGTTCAGTTGCTAAGTTGTATCTGACTCTACAACCCTATGGACTGCAGCTCACCAGGCCACCCTGTCCCTCACTATATCCTAGACTTTGCCCAAGTTCATGTCCATTGAACTGGTAATACTATCCAACCATCTCATCCTCTGCTGCCCTCTTCTTTTGCCTTCAATCCTTCCCAGCATCAGGGTCTTTTACAATGAGTCATCTGTTTGTATTGGGTGGCCAAAGTATTGGGGCTTCAGCAGCAGTCCTCCCGTTGAGTAGTCAGGGTTGATTTCTCTTAGGATTGACTGGTTTGATCTCCTTGCTGCCCAAAGGGGTTCTCAAGAGTCTTCTCTTGCACCACAATTCAAAGGCATTGATTCTTAGGCACCTTTTTATATAAAAAGGTAAAAAGTGAAGCCCGAATAAGAAAGTAATATTTGAGCAGATAATTAAAGGAAACGGGGATGGACAATGAAGCTCCCTGGGGGAGGAGCATTCCAGGAAGTGGGTGCAGGCAGAACAGGGGACTGAGGTAGGCTCTGCCTGGCTTTTTCACGGAAGAGCGAGGAGGTTGGGGAGGCTGCTCAGGGGTGAGGGCGAGAGTGGTGGACACGAGGCATGTGAGGTCCAGGGACAGCAGATCAGGACCCTGCAGGCTGGGGCAGTTTTGCTCCTCTGAGAGAAATGGAGACCCTTTGGAGAATTTTGAGCAGAGGATGACATGATCTGGGTGTGTGTTTTCCTAGGATCACTTGACTTCCAAAGAGGAAGCAGTGGGAAAACAATCAGGAAGCTCTTTGGATAATCCAGGTGAAAGAAACAGAAGTACTTGGACAGAGGTGGCAGGGGAGTGGTGAGAACTGGGTGTATTTTGAAGGGAGAGCCAACAAGATAACGATTGGAAGTAGGGCTAAGGGAAAGAGGAGAATCAAGGATGACCCCAAGGTTTTCAACCTGATCAAGTCGAACATGGTTGCTGTTAACTGAGGTGGGGAAGTCTGAGTGAAGTGGTTAGGAAAGATGAGGAGCTTAGTTTGGACATAAGAGAAACACATATCTCAATAAAAACATATTTTATATATATATAAATATGAATTGCAGCACAAGTTGGTGATGCCATCCAGCCATCTCATCCTCTGTCTTCCCCTTCTCCTCCTGCCCCCAATCCTTCCCAACATCAGGGTCTTTTCCAATGAGTAGGATTTATATAAGTATAATTTGAAAATAACATACATGCATAGAGAAAGACTTGAAGGATATATATATCACAGGGTTAATGTATTTTATCAACATATAAATAACATGGTCATGAATGATTTTTCACTCTCCTTTTTTTCCCTGTATTCTTTATATTTTCTGAGTTTTAGAAATGACAGGTATTTCCAGGACAATGTAAATATATATATACATTTAAAGGAAAAGTTTGCACAAGGCCAGCTAGTAAATTTGCCCTATAAAGTACTATATCTTTATTTCATTGACTGTATTTTGGGAGTATGAGGCAGGTATAGGACCATGTTTAAAGGGGAGAGGGAAACATTCTTTCCCATGTTTGGGGGACCTACCAAGTTACTAATTTTTCAACAATCAGCCCTATTTCCTCTGTGAAAGCACACAGAATCAGGAGGGGCAGGTAGAGAAAAATTTGAAAGACCTATTGACTCCAATTTGACTAGCCTTCAATTGTCTTTCAGATGATTCTTACATAAGGATTTTAAATATCGCATGGATGCAGTGTTACATTCTACACACTATAAAAAATGTTACGTTCCATCTCACTGAAAAAATTCTCCCATTTTTCCATTGACTTTGAAGATGATTACTCTTTCCTTGATATCTCAAATTTCAACTTGATATGCCTTACTATTTTTGCTCAGCACTGTTCAGATTTCTTTCCTTTTTTTTTTTTTTTAAATACAACTCATTCCAGGCAGAGTGACTTTAAAAACAACTTTACAGCAATTTTGTGGTATCCATTTTCAGATGCCAGTAGGCAGAACTGTATATCAAAATGTACTGTCAGGTTTTAAGAAAGTGATAAAGATATGAATTGGTTGCCTAAGTGAAATGATTGATTGATGTGATTTTTGTCTTGTCATTTAAAGGGAGTGAAAGAAATAGACCCCAAATTGTATGAAAAATTTATCGGCCATAGATTTGGAGAAGAAGTGGTACATTGTATAGATCTTTGCTCCATGCTGAAGAAAAAGCAAAGTAATGGCTATTATCACTGTGAGTCTTCAATTGTGATTGGTGAGTGCCATTTAAAAATTATTATCTTTGGTTTTGATTTCTTAAGAGTCCTTTTGTTTTGACAAATGTTTATGTTATATGTTTTTCACAGTGACATATTTTCCTAAACATTATGTTTTGACAATAACACATTAAAAATGTTGTGGAATATATTTAGTATTTATATTAGTCAAGATTTTGGTACCTACAGTTTTTATATTTCTGTGCTTTAAAATATAATCATCATGAAGTCTTGAAATGTTGATTCACAATTCATTTCAGTGTAATTTTATTTTGTGAATATGAAGAAAGCTTTTTCATCAGTGAAGGCCTGTATGATCACAGCCTTCTATGCCAGGTATTTTCATCTTTGCTGCTTTTAATTAGGAATAGAATGTGCCAGGCCATAAAGTTTCACTCTGAGAAGAGAAAGCGTAGGTGGCCTGCAGAGATCGAAAACTTGTCTTTCAATTTCTTCCTTAAGAAAAACATGTTTTGAGGGGAGACCAAGATTCATGCATAAATGCTCTGTCATCTTATGAGGGAGATGGCTTGTGATGAGACAGATTCGTACACAGTTATGTTTCCAAGTACAGAGCATGTACAACAAAAGAAGAACGTGAAAAACTAGAACAGGGGCATTTCTCATTTGCAATGTGACTGTCTTTACAAGGAACCTGATCTGATGTGATTGAAATTTACTATTTCAAGCTGGGCAGTCTTCTTATAAAGTTGTAAACTTCAAGACGACATCATTTGTATACTTTATAAGTGAAGTGAAAATAGAGAAGATAAAAACAGGTATCTAAATATCTCAAGGATCTTCAACCAAGGTACTTTCTCTCCACCACCAAGGTCAGCTTGAAGAAAACGTATGGGAATATACATCCTGAAAGAATCTTTATACAGAAAGTATTTTAAAAAATGTTCAAGAAGACACAGCTTTATTTCTAAATTCTCATCAGAGGAGCCATTTTACCTTCCAAAGATCTTAGCCCTCTTAAACAGAAGATATTCAGTTTGTCATTTGAATTCTGTATTCTGAAACATGTCAAGTGTGTTTTAAGGAAGACTTTTTTGTTTTCAGAAACTGTAAGAGAGCTGGCTTCCATCAAAGTTTTGATGCAGACCAAACATTTCTCTTTACGTTCACTGTAAAAAGCAAATTTAAATCCTTCTTGCATAATACAGATTTTGGCTAGCTTTCCATATCTTCTCTGTAATTACTTTAGACCAACCTTGAAGGAGAACTCGGTGCTTCATTGCCTCCCCCACTCCCATTTTTTGAAAAAAGAGCAGTATGTAGATTTTACTGAAGGTATTGTGGGCCTGCATTATGCAGCTCACAGCGTGGATCTCCAGTATTGCCATTATACAGCTCTGTTCAGCTCACCCCAAATTACTATGCTCCACTCACTGAATTTTCTTTTATTGCTCTTTTCCAGCTTGGCTTCTAAAACTCCCCTTATCCTAGGCAATTTCTCTCAGTTTTTTCTCTCAGGCTCTTTATCTCTCATCCCTAATTCAGAGCAATTTAGCTTCTTTTAAATTTAACCCATATGGATCATTGACATTATTTAAAAAATGATTTTTGCCTATTACACATAATCTATATTCTCCTACCATTCTGAACATTAATGTTGACATTGAAAATGATAATTATTTTATAATCATTAACCAATTTTGATACACACTAGAGTCTTATATTTGCTATGGATAATTACTGATTTTCTTAATCTTACCCAAGTTTTACAGCAGAAAGTATTGGGCAGGCTTCAGGACTCTTCCTTTGTGAGTTTCATTTCTTGTTCAGATTTTTTTTGTATTATCTTTAAAAAAAATTTTTTTTTATTGGAGTATAGTTGATTTACAATGTTGTGTTAGGTGTACAGTGAAGTGGATCAGTTATGCATATATATCTCCACTCTTTCAGATTCTTTCCCCATTTAAGCCATTGCAGAGTATTGAGTAGAGTTCCCTGTGCTATACAATGGCTCCTTATTAGTTACATATTTTATTTATAGTGTGTATATGTCAATCCCAATCTCCCAATTTATCCCTCCCCCTCCCTTACCCTCTGGTAACCATAAGTTTGTTTTCTACATTTGTAACTCTATTTCTGTTTTGTAGATAAGTTCATTTGTTCGTTTGTACCCTTTTTTATGAGTCCTCATATAAATGACGTCTGTCATATGATATCTGTCTTTCTCTGTCTGACTTGCTTCACTCAGTTCTACAATTTCTTGATTTATCCATGTTCCTGCAAGTGGCATTATTTCCTTCTTCTTTGTGTGGCTCAGTGATGCCCCATTGTGTCTGTGTTCCACGTCTTCTTTATCTAGTCCTCTGTTGATGGACATCTGGGTTGCCTCCGTGTCCTGGCTGTTGTAAGCAGTGCTGTTGTGAACACTGGAGAGCATGCATCTTTTCGAATTGTGGTTTTCTCCTGATATATGTCCAGGAATGGGATTGCAGGATCATATGGTGGCTTTATGGTCTAACAGTCTCCATGCTGTTCTTCACCGTGGGTGTACCAGTTTACATTCCCACCATCAGTGTAAGAGGGTTCTCTTTTTTTCCACACCCTCTCCAGCATTTACTGTTTGTATAATGGATTTTTGATGGTGGCCGTTCTGACCAGTGTGGAGGTGGAAGTCTCTCAGTCTTGTCCGACTCTTTGCAACCCCGTGGACTGTAACCCATCAGACTCCTCTGTCCATGGAGTTCTTGAGGCAAGAATACTGGAGTGGGTTGCCATGCTCTCCTCCAGGGGATCTTCCCAACTCAGGGATTGAACCTCATTGCAGGTGAATTCTTCACTGTCTGAGCCACCAGGGAAGCCCCTCTGACCAGTATGAGGTGATATCTTATTTGTAGTTTTGATCAAATAATTAGTGATGTTGAGCATCTTTTCATGTGCTTTTTAGCCATATGGGTGCCTTCTTTGGAGAAAGGTGTTTTTAGATCTTCCACCTTTTTGTTCAGATTTAATTGGCTTACATTTGGTATGATTGCTCTTTAATTTTATCCTAATTCAAATATAATGTCTGTTTCCTGAACCTTGAAACCAGTATTGTGTTGTATACATTAAAGAATGGGATAGATTTCAGATGATCATAAGATGTTTTGTGTTCAGAATTCTAGAGTAGAATTTGGGCTTCAGGAATTCTGGGAACCTCCTGAAATTATTCATAAAACTTTATTTATAGATACATATGTGAATTTTTGTGGGGAGAGAATTTTTAGATTTGCATATTTCCTGTCTTAATTTGTTAATGGTGCATTCTGGGATAATATTAGATTTCAAATCACTAGTTTTCTTTTCAGCTGTGTCAGTTATACTGTTTAGGATACCAATGACTATATGCTTCATTTCCAAGATTTGCAGTTGATTTTTCTCATATTTTCCAGCTTGACTCTTTGCTTATGGATGCTATTCTTTCATTTATCTCTTTGATGATTTCAATATAATTAATTTTGAAAATTCTTATCATATTTGAAGATCCTGTTCTTTGGGTAGGAATTCTTCTATTTGTTGTTTTTTTTTATGGCACTTGATTTCCTCTGGTGCTTTTGAAGTTTTTTTGAGAGCTCATTTCACTGTGTAGGTTTCCCACTCATAACCCCAGGTGTGGTTTTGCAGATGTCTCAGCCCTGGTCCCACAGGGTGATTGCTTGGTATTAGGAACTGGCAGCAGCAGGCTATTTTTGTCCGTAAGGAGTTGGATTTCATCCTTCTTGTGTCTCTTAATAGTTTGTGAGGATTTTTTTTTTTTAAGAGTAAAGATTGTTAGCCTTTTGCTATATTGACTTCAGATATATTCCAGGTTTTATTTTGCATTCAGTTTTGGTCACAAGAAATTTTTCATATTAGATGTTTTTTAGTTTTATAAAATTATAAATACAAAAATTCTGTGATTTCTTTAATTATCGTGACTAGAGTCATCTCCAAACTAAAAATTTGATACATTTTCATTTATATTCTTCTCTGCTTTTTTGTTTAACATTTGAGCTTTTCATCTATCTTGTGTGATCATTAATAAAGTACTCAGACACTCAGATTAAGAAAGAAATTCAGTTGGGTGTGAAATAGAGATTTAGTTTTAGGAAGTTTTTTTAGAATTTTTTTTGCACCCCACCAACCTTACTGTATATTCTGAAGATCACAGAATATACTTAGCAGCCCTTCATGTTGTCTTGGGCTTCCCTGGTGGCTCAGTTGTAGAGAATCTGCCTGCCAATGCAGGAGATGCAGGTTTGATCTCTGGGTGGGGAAGATCCCCTGGAGAAGGAAATGACATCCCACTCCAGTATTCTTACCTGGGAAATCCCATGGGCAAAGGAGCCTGGCAGGCTACAGTCCATGGGGTTGTAAAAGAGTCGGACACGACTTAGTGACTAAACAACAACTATAACATGCGTATTAACACTGGACTAACTCAGGGTTTTGTTTGTTTGTTTGTTTTTATAATTGTTGCCATTTTGGGGGTAATTTTACTTTAAGAAATCTGGGTTTCTGGTGCCTTTGAACAATCAGAAAATATGGCCATACCTGTTTCACGATCTTGCATGCAGTGATTTCCTGGGTGGGTAGCAGGTACACCTTGAAAGTAGCTGTGTTTCATCACCCCCTCACTCTTGTTCTTTTACAGTTTGCTTAACTCAGTCATACTACCTCTGTGGTTCCTGACAGCATCTAAGTTTTGATCTCCTGGCAGCTGTTGCTGTTCCCTGGGCCTGCTTTACATTTCCATGCTGAGCATTTTCCTCTCCAACTTCTGTCATCCTGCATCTTTATGTGGAGTGTTAGCGGGGAGTTTGGTAGGTTATGGAGGCAATAGTCATACATTCAGATGCAAGGAAAAAGTACTCCTTTTTAATTCTCATCAAAAATTTGGGTAATAATATGCTTATTTAATATTGGGCTTTAACTTCTTGCAAACCTGACTGCATCAATCATTTAAAATACATTTTTTTAAAAGTGTAAAACCAGTCCTTCCTGGTGAATCCAGGAATGAAATATAGTCAGATGTCCTAGGGTTGTGAAACCTCTTCTCTGTGAGCTACTTACTGGAGTTGGGTGTATTAATTTTTCCCTGGCAGCTCTGTTCATTTATATTTCCTTGGGAAAGTAATTGAATAAATGACATCCTTTGGAAGACTGATGAGCAATTTTGTGCTTGCAAAGACTAGTTTACTTTCAGCTGTCAGATATTTCTCATAGGAGGCAGTGGGGAATTTGGAAAGGTCTAGAAGGTTTTTTTTTTTTTTTTAATTTTTCAGGCCAGTGTACTTCTTTATAATTTCGGCAAGCAGAGGTACAAATATGATTTTCTGGGAACCCCTGCTGTTTAATAGTAATTACTCATCATTAATGAATGTTATTGAGTGTGTACAATGTGTGTATTCCTCTTGGGTATCATGAGATACAAAGAAGTGTAAGACATAGTCCCTAAGAGTATACAGTGTCACTGGGGAGCTAAGACTACATCTGAAAAATGGAGAGGAAGGAGGGGTAGATGAATAGAGCTTCGTCCATAACAGTGATGGGCTTTGATAGGACACAGTGGAAGAAGCATGTAACTTTAGCTTATAGGAGAGCTGGGGACGGGGAGTTTCAGAGCTTGGATAAATAGGATGAGATGGATAGTAGAGAAAGAACACTGTCCAGGAACAATAGGTACACTTTCCAGGGGAGGGAAGCAGTACATTAGGAGGCAGGGCAGAGCAGAGGTAATATTAGTGATAATATTAAGTGATAGGAATAATAATAATATTAATGATAGGAGGAACTTTGAGTTTATAGTCTAGTTAGCTGAGGAAGCTATATGGAGAAGGTTTATGTGTTTGAGGAGTTGGTGAGGGAGGTGGGAAAGGAGATGGGAGCAGTTGAATATACTAAATCAGTGAATATGTGATAAAGGAGACTGAGTAGCTAGATGTGGGATAAAAAGAGGGCGGAGTTTAATTCTCAACTTAAGGACACAGGACTGGATCTTAAAGATAAGACCTTCAAATAGTTCCCGACTGTAGAAGAGGCAGTGAGGGGGCTGGCTGAAGTAGAAGCAAACAGGCCTATGCAGATGTGGTGATAGATGAGAAGAGTCAGGGCCAGTAGGTTAGAGTCATCACGGCTGAGTCAGCAGTATGTATCCAGGGTCAAACCGGTCAGACTAACAAGACACCAGACTCAGGTTTGATGGGCTGGAACACTAGGGAGAATTCTGGGTGAGCTGAGTCAATGAATTTATTCTATCCAGATGTCCCTGCTTTTTGAGAATCACTGTTAAAAGACCTAGATAGCTCAGGCCAATCTTGTCAGCCTTAAAAGGCTTGTCACGGTCTTGGCCCTGTGTAGGTGGTGGTTCAGCCAAAGGAAAAGGACTTCCGGGGGTTATGTCCAAGGAGACCCTCAGATTTGACTTTGATGTCCTAATCTTAAGTGCTCATTCACCATCTGTGACCAAGGCAGAGCTCCAAAAGCTCTGGATCTTGCCCAGTTTGGTATGTAAGCATGGGGATCTTCTCTATGGAAGGTAATGTCACTGTAATTGACCCACTGATTGACCCATTGATCAGGAGTGGGAGGGAAAAGGAAGTCAGCAGTTTTTCTTCCTTGGGTGAGAAGCATAGCTAGGATACCAATCTTTGAGCTTTCTAGAATCCTTAAATCTGAGCTTTTGTCATGTAAGTGATAAGTAATACATTTCTAAAATGTTTAATTTGAAAGTGTTTATATTTCTAAAATGTCATACACCCACTTTAAAGGTCTGCTTAGTAAGTAGGGATATTGGCAAAATATATTTGTTTAAATATCTTTTTTTTCTCATCAAATCATTTATTTTTATTAGTAAAAATGTTTCATTGTGCTTATCTTCTGAGTGATTTAATAGTCTAATAATTTATAAGGTTATACTTTTGATGAGCTTTAAACTCTTTTAAAATGACTTTAGTTTACTAGTTCTCAAAGATTGATCCATGGATCCCTGGAAGGCCCTGAGATACTTTTAGGGTCTTTGTGAGGGCAAAACTATTTTTATAATATTACTGATATATTATTTGCCTTTACTTTTGGGGTTTAGATTTACACTGATGATGCAGTAGCATTGGTGGGTAAAACCGTGGGTGATCAATGTGAATCAAAGCAGTTGCAAAAAAAAAAGTCAATTTAACCTAAGAATGTTCTTGCTGAGTAGTAATAATTATTATTTGTATTTAATCTCAACCTTTGAGAATGTATCTTTTTAATACTTACGTAACAAAAATGAGAGGTGCTCATAAAGCTCCTCCGTATATTGAAGTGGGAGGTTGACTCAAGGAAAAGCTCAGTGTGGTTGTTTAAGCATTGAGCTAAAGTAGCCACTTCTCTTCATGCAATACCATTTTTTCTCAAAAAGGACCCTTAGACACTTTTCATTTTCACATTTGGGTATTTGGCAGACATTTTCTTGAAAAGAAATAAACCTGTCACATCAAGGAAGACTGGCATGGTTTACTGCTAATAATGAGATTCAAGCTTTCGGACAATAATAAGAATTTAAGAAAACCAATCTATTACTGTGAGTAAACAGATTCCTAAACTTAAAGACTTCTGCACTTTTTTTTAATGGAAAATTTTATACAGACAAGTAGAGAACAGAGTAGAATGAGGAACTCAATTTTCCCAGGTTGTTTTTATCTATCAAACTTTGTTTTTACTTTTTTGAGGTATAACTTATACTCAAAATTTGTACCTGTTTAAAGTGTACAAGTTGATGAGTTTTTAACATATGTATGTACTTGTGAAACCATTATCATCATCAAGATACTGAAAATTTCCTTTCCCTCAGACATTTACTTGCTCCTCTTTGTAACCCATAAAGACTTTCTTAGTAAGAAGATGTGATATTAATGAATTTTTTGATGTTATATAATGAAGTATGTCAAAATATGGAGAATCTTTGTAACTCAGTGAATTTGTATTTTTAAAATTACTGATGCATGTTGTCACAAAGACTTGTGTGGATAAAAGATCCATTAATATTTAAGACAGACCAAAAGATTTGACTGTAAAGAGTATATAAATTTATTGATCCATTTTAAGATTCAACCTAGCAACTAAGCTTTAAGAAACTACAACTTGTCAAGTTTCAGTGTAATATCAAAGAAGGATGTCCATAGTTATTTGAAAAGGCTGTTAATCTCCTCCCTTTTCCAAATATCCTTTTCTGTGAGGCTGGATTTTCTTATACTTCAAATGAAACAGCATATTGCAGCAGATTGAATGCAGAAACAGATATGAGGATAAATCTGTCTTTGATTAAGCCAGACATTAAAGAAAATCGCAAGAATGTAAAATAATGCCATTCATCTCACTATAAAATTTTTAATTAAAAAATATAGTTATTTTCACAGAACATTTGTGATGACATTATATGTAGTGAATTTATCATTGATATTTTGAAAAGAATGAAATAAATTTAAAAATCTTTTAGTTTCTAATGTAGTAAATATTGACTTTTAATTTCTAATGTGGTACATATACCAAGTAAACAAAAGCTGTTGGCAGGGAGAGATTGTAGATAAGTATTAAGAGTATAACAGGGTCCTGAGGCCAAAACATTTAAGAACTCCTGCTTCAGTTCATGTATCCAAGAAAACTATGAAAAAATGTTTATTCTTCAGACAGTTCTCCAGGTTTAATTTTCATCAATATTTCCAACCTTTCCTTTGAACAGATTAATTCTGATGGCTACTCAGTTATCTCTCTATAAAACAAACCAGTTTGATTCCTCTCTCCTTGATTTTTTTGTTCATTCCTTTTAAATTTCCATTTTAGCATTCTGTGGTTAAATATGTGACAAGTAGAAAAATACCCAAGACTGACAATATCATATCTCTGTGAAATGATATGTTAAAAATCATTACATGAAACTTGTATTCTATAGAAATATAGGAATGCCTTTTTGTGATGGGCAGGACCAAAAATTTTTGTCTTGTTTTCTTTTGCCCAGGCTGACAGGGAAATGATTAAGAAAATTTCATCTCTACTTAGACTGATTAAGGTGAATCTGTTTCAAGCATGTTAGAAGAAGTAAAAAGACAGTTTATCACCTAAGGGAACTGTACATTGTTTTTTCACTTGAAAACTTTAGCAGCTAGAAATTTTCCCTGTTCAAAATTATCATGTTATTTAATAAGAGCTGAGTGCAAGGTATTTAATTATTTACCTTATCCAAATGGTACCCTTGGAAGTGTACTTTGTTGAGTTAGAAGAAAACCGAGAGTGTGCTGGTTTAACTGAGACTTAACGTTATCCTACCTAGAAAGCATAATGTTCTTGAAAAGCAGAACCTTTGACATGGTAGAATGTTAGATTTCAAGTCCCAGTCTTGTTCCTTTTTGTAATCTAATAGTCCTATTCTTACTGGTTTAAACCTGTAGGAAGGTTTCCCTAATGAAATCTGTCTACTAAAAAGAAAGTATTTGAAATTTCATTGTTATGCCCAAATAAAAATGAAAGACAAATAATAGTTGGAACTCCCAGCTTATTTTTTTTATATCTGCTTGAGTTAGAGGAAGTTGTAAGATAAGTAACTGAACAAATTAATCTTAGTGATGTCTCACTGTATTTTAATGGGTGTATCAGTTATTAATCTGATGCTAACACAAAGTGGCAGCTGTGGCTCAGGGTGTTTTGAAAATCCAGCCATCTGTTGGCCTGGTTTCAAACCTTTATGATTTATATTAGATGCTTTGGGAACCTTTCATATGAAAGGGGTAGTGCTATATGGTAAATTTAACTGACAAATTAAACATCACTGCTAGAATGATATAGTGGTAATTTATGATATTTTATGATATATGTGTACAGCCTTTGATTTTAAGTGTATTTTAGGAAACATGAAAGTAAATATTGAATTCCAAATAAAAAGAAAAATAAATGAATGAAATGATTGGAGGGCAGAGTCTGCAGTCAAAGGGAACCATTAAGATATAGGAAATTAATGTTACCAAAGCCTTCTGGTTGCCAAACATTGTGGGTAACTGGCCCATCACATCACCTAATTGCCTCTGAACATATATATATATTTTTTTTGCCAAGCAAGTTAATGTATATTAATGTTTTAAAAGTACTTAGCACAGTCCCTGACATAAAGTTATAAAAATGTTGGTTATTAAGATTAACAGCAGTAATAGTTATGTTAGAATACTTATTGTAACAGTACTTATTCCTGACATCAGAATGCCCACTCAGATTATTATAAATTTGCTTTATTCCTAATGCTTTCCTTAAATTGGCATGGCATTAACACTGGTATATTTCAAAAAAATAAAAATACTTTATATAAATAAAATGCATGTATATATACATATGCATACACATGCATATTTTTATCTATCAGATACTTCTGTGTGCATGCTCAGCTACTCAGTCATATCTAGCTCTTTGCAACCCCAAGGACTGCAGCCTGCCAGGCTCCTCTGTCCATGGAATTTCCTGGGCAAGAATATTGGGGTGGGTTGCCGTTTCCTACTCTAGGGGATCTTCCTGACCCAGGAATTGAACCTGCGTCTCCTGTGTCTCCCGCATTGGCAGGTGGATTCTTTACCACTGAGCTCAATATTTTATATTGTATATACATATTTATGTGTTATTTATGTATATAAATACAATGGTAAAGATAGAAAATAGACTATTATTTTGGGGGCTATAGGAAAAACACAGTATAGTGTTATTTATGTTTTGTATAAAATACCTAAAGCAATAACAGTCGTTAACAGAAAGAACAGCATTTTGTCAGTTCATGAATTGTGGCTCTATTTGGTCTTATACTGACTAAGGTATTCAGGGAAATACTTTGCTTTGATTCTGGCTATGAGTAAAGGAAACTACATTTGATTATCACATGGTTCAAACCAGGGAACCATAACTGCCAAGTATACTTTCATTGCTAATAGCTCCCATCAAAGCCAGAGCTTTTATTTAAGTCAATCTTCACCTAACACACTTTAGAGAAAGGGAGTTCACAGTTGTGCCCCAACTATGCATTTTTAGCAATAATTTAGTTTATAAGTATGGCATGAGTGAGTGAAAGTCACTCAGTCGTGTCCGACTCTTTGTGACCCCATGGACTATACAGTCCGTGGAATTCTCCAGGCCAGAATAGTGGAGTGGATCAATGTTCCCTTCTCCAGGGGATCTTCCTACCCCAGGAATCAAACCGAGGTCTCCCGCATTGCAGGCATATTCTTTACCAGCTGAGCCACCAGGGAAGCCCTGAGTATGGCATACATTTATTTATATAGGATAGTTGTTTAAAAAAAATTAGCATGCCACCCTTTATCAATGATTTACTTTTCAGGACCTTTTCTTTGCTCAGAATTATTTAGATCTTTTCAATCATTTTTCTAATTAAAAAATTTTTTTTAATTATTTTATTTTTGGCTGCACTGGGTCTTCATTGCTGTTAGTGGGCTTTCTCTACTTGCGGTCAGCCAGGCTCCTGTCTAGATGCTGTGTGAGGGCGTCTCATCGTGGTGGCTCCTCTTGTTGCAGACCACGGGCTCTAGAGTGCAGGGGCTTCAGTCGTGGTGGAACATGGGCTTAGTTGCCCTGCAGTGTGTGAAATCCAGGATTGACCCATGTCCTCTGTATTGGCAGGTGGATTCTTAACCACTGGACCACCAGGGAAGTCCCATTCTTCTAATTTTAAACAGACCCAACAGTAGATACCACATTTCTATTAAAAGTTGAATATAAAACTCTAGAGGCCACAGGGGTTTGCCTGTTCCGAGTCTATTCTCTTCCCACCCTGTCTCCTGATTGTCAGAGCCCTTCCTTCCCTGTGAGACCTTGAGCTTCAGAGCTCATGGGCTCCACTTTAGCCCTTCAGGTGATTGGTCCCGTTCTCCTTGCCAGTGGTGAGTTTAGGAAGTGGCATGTGACCCAGTTCTGGTAAGTGAGGGCAAGTCTGCTTGTGATCCCAGAGAAAAGTTTTTTTGATGATGCATAATTTGTTGGGGAGAGGACATCATTATTTTTAGCTGGAAATTGTTGAATATACATGTGACCCCGGACTTAGCAGCATCTTAACCATAGGGACACTAGCGGACTTTAAGCCTGATGTGCTGAGTATGGGAGACTAGAACATGACTCTTGATCTTCTTCTTTTTTAAATTTATTTTTAATTTGAGGATAATTGCTTTACAATGTGTGCTGATTTCTGCTGTATAACAGTGTGTGTCAGCCATAAGTATACATATATCTCCTCCCTCTTGAACTTGCTTCCCTATCCCCCTTGATGATCTTCTTAAGCCACAGAATTAACCAACCTAGAGCAACTCTACCTTAGATTATAGGGGGTAGTGACATTTTAAAAAATTCTTAACCATCTGAATCAAGAGTTTCTTGTTACTTGCGGCTGAATGCATCCTAACAGATAGAACACATTTTGGATGTGAATTACAGAATGTATTAGCAGAAAATAGACTCAGTGCTTTATGTATATTTAAACACAGTTATGATAGTTACTAAAACTTTATGGTTGAATCTATAAACAGAAAGAATACCGACGTAGTGTACCAGGTAAATGTCAGTCTAGGCCCTGGTGGATCATGACAGGTCCTGAGTCCTGCCAAAACCAACCTTGATTTAACTGCATTTCATCTAGTATAAGAAAATTTTCAGAACTAAATATAGATTCAAGGATATTGTATGTAAAGAGTTAGGACCCGTTGGGGGGGGGGAACCCAGTAAGTAGAGAACTGTAAAACCAAGTTTTGTGTTGTTTGCATTGTTAAACTACAAATAAACTCATTACTTGTTGGTTAGCTTTTTGAAATTTTTTTTTTCTTCCTGTGAAGGATGTTTCTTTCTCTCTGAAAGGTACATGGCATTAGAGGATTAAAGCCACTTGAATGAGAAAGCAGCCATGTCGGATAATACAAATACTGGCCAGTGGATTAAGTGTATTCTCTGCTCTTCTTTCTTTCTTTAAAATAGGTTTTAACATGCAAACATTGAACTTGCCTGTGAGTAAGTAACTCATGTCGGCTTTTGTGAATTCATTGTTAATGCCTGCAAAGAAGGACAGGCTGTAAAATGCAGAGCTGAGGAGTATCTGTCTAAAGTAGGTGACTGTTACAGGCCTTCGTCCTCAGGGTGCTGCTTTGCCTTCATAAAACTGCCGAATAGGATTTACCTCAATGTGAATTCCGGGCTTTCTCCTGCTCCCTTCGTCGTGCCTGCAGATGTGGGCATCCTGCCCTCCTTGGGCCCAGGCTTTCTCTCTCACCTACTCTGGCAGCACCCCTCAACTCAGGAGTTACCTTCACCCCAAGAGCTGATGTGATTGTCATGTCAGCACACACACACAGCGCTTCATGAATAGTACCTGGAATCAGATAGATCTGATAAAACGGTGTAATATAAATTCAGAGTGTCTGTAGATAAATACATTGTAACTTCTCAGCCTTCTCCCAGCCCTACTGCTGGCTGTTCTCTGAGCAGGGAGATAGATCATCCGCCCTAATTTATTCTCAGCATTAAGGGAAAGGCTTCAACTACATCCACTGTTTAAGATTGGGCCACATACTTAGAAAAGAACTGACGGGATGGTAAGCATGCAGGAGGCATTTGAAAATCGGCACGCGTCAGCAGAGGTTGGAAGGACATTGGGATTGAGAAGGAAGGACTTAGGCAGCTCTGGTTGTCTGCTTGTTTCCTGTCCTTTCCTAAAGGCGCATATGCTGTATATGGTATGTTTTTCACATATATGAAAAAACACTTTCTCTTTCCAATTACATACTGAAATTGTAGAGCATATGGTAGTTTGAAATACCTATAACTTGCAGTTTTTGAGAAAAACAGCTAAAGTCCTGTAGAGAGAAGTTAAAAAGTCTTCATTGAAAATATGACTTAAACAGGAATAATGGTGAAAAATAATTCTTGGCTCCCAAATTTCAGTTGGATCAAGGTTCTTTTACCTAGTAATCTAAAGGGACTTCACCAGTGAGATTTACAGATCATACTTAAGGTTTTTCAGTTATAATTTTTCAGTCTTTTCCCCTTGCAGACTGATACTCATAAGAACAGGTTTCAAACATCAATATATAATGTTGTAGTTTCAGAACCTTGCCCTTTGGGTACAGAATGACTACACAGATGTAGCATGACTCAAAATGGAAGCACATCTGTATGATAGATATTGAATTGGATTGATTATTGAAAATTGAAATTGGGTTTTATGGGAACATAGAGAAACAAAACAGTATTGAATAAGTCCATCCAGCTTTCTTCAAACCCAGATTAGCTGTTTGTGTTTTTGGTACCCCGATGTCAACATAAAAAATTGTGATGTATTCTAAGACATCCCAGTTTTCGTGAATTGTATTTCCATCAGTTGTCAGGCACTTCTTGAGCTTATGTACCTTTTCACTGAAACAGTGACATTTCTTGGCATAACAGTTTCCATAAGCGTACTACCTGCTTTATAAAGAAGTCTTCCTGAAGTGTGTCTTCTGTACTTAAAGGCACATCTCCTAAGGCTTGGTTCCAGAATTTGGAGGGATAAAGCATTTTTCCCCTTCTGTTTACTCTTCATGATTTTATGTTCTCATTGTCTCCATTCTTTTGAATAAAAGAACATTTACCTTTTATTTTCTTTCTCATTTGTTTCTCTAAGTTGTTAAACTCATATTTCCTTTCTTAATGAGCTGGAGGTCTCAGAAGAATTGGTCATTTCTACAGTTTTATAGAGTCAGAATATTACAGTGAGATTTTTTTCTTTATCTTGAGTCAGACTTTTGTAGCAAGGTTACTCAGAAATCCACATATATGTGTTTTCAGTTATAGATAGAACATACAGCCAAACAATGACACAGAGAATAGAGTCTTTGGTCATAGGTAAGAATTATGTTTTTCGCTGGAGACAGTAATCAGAGCTGATATTTCAGAGTACATGAAGAAGATACAGCTGCCACCCCCTTATATTTTTAGTTGTATTCCTGCCATTGTCACCATTATAATAAAAATTCAAACAGTTATAGCTGATATGGGCAACTGTCTTCACCATGGTTGGTTTGTAGCCAGGCCTGTGAGAAAAGATAACATGAAAAGGTGTTATGTTTTTAAACTTATGAACATGATATCATAGCAGACATTTTTTATCATTGACGTTAAACTTCTTTTTTTAATCTAGTTATGGTAGATCTCTATATATTACCAAAAGGAGTCTGTTTAACCCCTTAATAAAACCCCACTAATATTTTTGGGGATCACTTGTGAATGTCTGAGTTGCTATTTTTCCCTGGAAGATAAATGCTTCCTAGGATCATTCTGGTGTCCTGTGTTCTTCATTGAATCATTTCCCCAAGGGATGGCAGGCAGCAGGGCCAGGCTCCAGCTCCAATAAGGGATCTGTCTTTAGGTCCCTTGTTTTAAAATAGGATTATGTTACTCTTGCACCATTAATAAAAGGATCTGGTGACAAAATATAAGAAACCAAGGCATTTAAAATATATTGCCATAGAGCTTGGTTAAATAATTATTTGTCTGAACATTATTCTGAAATTGTAAGAGGTTTCATAAAGTATTTGCATGGGCCAAAAGTTTTTCCGTAAGATGTTATGTAAAAGTGTGAATGAACTTTCTGGCCTGCCTGTTATAAACCTGATACTACACACAAATTGTATTAAATAATCTGGAACTCTGCAATGAGATGCCCAGGGCTTATGCATCCCAACAAACCGAGTCCAGATCCCATTATTGTCACGTGCTCTCTGGGAGATTTTGGCCAAGTTACTTTCCTGAACTTTTTTCTGAAGCCTTTTCACCTGTGCAGTGGGGTAAGTGTTAATAGTAGCTACCTCAGAGCTGTGGTTAGCATTAAACGAATGAGTAAATGTAAAGCACTTAACATGTGCCTGGCAGGTATCCAGTAAGTATTAGTGATAATTTTTATTTACTTTATTTTTTCAAATTTATTTTTAATTGGAGCATAATTGCTTTACATCGACCTGTTGGTTTCTGCCACAAACAGTGCACATCAGCCAGGTGTCAGTTGCTTAGTCATATCTGGCTCTTGGCAACCCCATGGACTGTAGCTCGCCAGACTCCTCTGTCCGTAGGTATACATGTATCCCCTTCTTCTTGATCCTCTCCCTCCTCCCCCACCCCACCCCCCTAGGTCATCACAGAGCACCAAGCTGAGCTCCCTGTGCTGTACAGCAGCTTCCACCAGTGGTCTGTCTTACACACAGCGATGTATACATTTTTTTGCTACTCTTTCAGTTCATCTCACCCTCTCCTTCCCCACTGTGTCCACAAGTCTGTTCTCTACATCTGCGTCTCTGTTCCTGCCCTGCAAAGAGATTCATCAGTACCATTTTTCTATATTCTCTATATATGCATTACTATACATACTTGTTTTTCTCTTTCTGACTTACTTTATATGACAAGCTCTAGGTTTGTCCACATCACTAGAACTGACTCAGATTTGTTCCTTTTTATGGCTGAGCAGTATTCCACTGTATATGTACCCCAGCTTCTTTATCCATTCATCTCTCAGTGGATATCCAGGTTACTTCCTTGTTCTGGCTGTTGTAAATAGTGCTGCCGTGAACATTGGGCACAGGTGTCTTTTTCGGTTAATGGTTTTCTCAGGATGTATGCCCAGTAGTGGGATTGCTTGGTCATATGGTAGTTTTATTCCTAGCTTTTTAAAGGAATCTCCGTATTGTTTTCTGTGGTGGCAGTATCAATTTACATTCCCACCAACAGTGCAAGAGGGTTCCCTTTTCTCCACATCTTCTCCAGCATTTATTGTAGATTTTTTGATAATGGCCATTCTGAAAGATATATCATGACACCTTATGTAGTTTTGATTTGTATTTCTCTAATAATGAACAGTGTTGAGCATCTTTTCATGTGTTTGTTGGCCATCTGTATGTCTTTTTTGGAGAAATGTCTGTTTAGGTCTTCTGCCCATTTTTGATTGGGTGGTTTGTTTCTTCTGATATTAAGCTGCCTGAGCTGCTTGTATATTTTGGAGAGTGACCCTCTGTCAGTTGCTCTGTTTGCCATTATTTTCTCCCATTTTGAGGGTTGTCTTTTCATCTTGTTTATAGTTTCCTTTGCTGTTAGTGATTATTTTAAAATTTTAAATTACTACTTAATTGTTTTGTGAGTTAGGGAAGAGTGAGGTATGGCAGAAAGTGAAGAAGAACTAGAGAGCTTCTTGATTAAAGTGAAAGAGGAGAGTGAAAAAGTTGGCTTAAAACTCAACATTCAGAAAACTAAGATCATGGCATCTGGTTCCATCCCTTCATGGAAAATAGATGGGGAAACAATGGAAACAGTGACAGATTTTATTTTAGGGGGCTCGAAAATCACTGCAGATGGTGACTGCAGCAATGAAATTAAAAGACACTTGCTCCTTGAAAGAAAAGATATGACCAACCTAGACAGAATATTAAAAAGCAGAGACATTATTTTGTCAACAAAGGTCCATCTAGTCAAGGCTATGGTTTTTCTAGTAGTCATGTATGGATGTGAGAGTTGGACTATGAAGAAAGCTGAGTGTCAAAGAATTGATGCTTTTGAACTGTGGTGTTGGAGAAGACTCTTGAAAGTGTCTTGGACTGCAAGGAAATCCAGTCCATCCTAAAGGAAATCAGTCCTGAATATTCATTGGAAGGACTGATATTGAAGCTGAAACTCCAATACTTTGGCCACCTGATGCAAAGAACTGACTCATTAGAAGAGACCCTTATGCTGGGAAAGATTGAAGGCAGGAGGAGAAGGGGATGACAGAGGATGAGAATGATTAGAAGTCATCACTGACTCAATGTACATGAGTTTGAGTAAACTCTGGGAGTTGGTGATGGACAGGGAGGCCTGGTGTGCTGCAGTCCATGGGGTCCCAAAGAGTCAGATAATACCGAGCAAGTGAACTAAACTGAGATGGGGCTTCTACCTTAAACTATTCAACTTAATTACATACTGTTGTATTCCCAAATAATTGGGTAAAATATGACTAGTTTCTAGATCCTTCTTCATGATACTTATTCACATTTGGGAGGGGGGCATGGAATAGCTGGGGGAAAATTCTATTTTTTGACCAGAATTTCATATATATATGAAATAGTTTGTTTCCTAAATGAAAAAATCCAGACACATGAATTTCTTAGTTATTTTGAATTGAAAATTTATGTATAGAAAGCTTTTATGAAATCTATAAGAGTGAAATCACATTTAATTTTATATTGAAGGAATCATCTTTATTGAAAAAACTTACAACTATGCAGTGTGAAAACCATTCTTAGAAATCCTGAGCTCAGTCAGTCAGTTCAGTCGCTCAGTCGTGTCTGACCCTTGAGACCCCATGGACTGCAACACGCCAGGTTCCCCTGTCCATCACCAACTCCCAGAGCCTATTCAAACTCATGTTCATCATGTCGGTGATGCCATCCAACCATCTCATCCTCTGTTGTCCCCTTCTCCTTCCACCTTCAGTCTTTCCCAGCATCAGGGTCTTTTCCTGTGTGTTAGTTCCTCACATCAGGTGGCCAAAGTATTGGAGTTTCAGCTTCACCATCAGTCCTTCCAATGAATATTCAGGACTGATTTCCTTCAGGACTGATTGGAGCTGGAAGTAGCCATAAACCTACAGTGTGAAATCGCAGCCATTTAGAACTGAGAAAAACCTTAGTGACCTTGAGCACAGACTCCATCCCTCTTTGAGGTTAAACAATGTGCTAATTATTTGCAAAATTATAAGCCAGTTTTAAAATTTATTTCTTGAGTTTCTCAGTAGTTTTCTAATCTTTTATTATGTTTGGGAAAAAAGCCTCTAACATTTTATAACTCCATCCCTTCCCTCCCCCGACCTTTGGATTGCAGGACATCCTGGGATACACACTGTTACTTAGCTAACAATACATTTTATAGGTTTCATTCTTAACTGTACGTTTTCAGTAGTAGTGCCAACAGGGACTAATTAATAAAGTCAAGTTGGTAGAGTTCATCACAGGACGTTGTCCCCTGGAGGTTGCATTGGAGTGAGGGGGCTATTTGCTTGGACGTGACAGGTATAAGCAGTAACTCAAGATGGCAGCTAGAGGGCGCCAGAAGTGGGCGAGGCGGAGGTGAGATCGCTAGCTGGTGCTGGAAAAACTGAGATGTTCAGTCTGTTCTCTTCTCTCCCTCCTCCCAGACACCACCTACTCTGCAATAACAAATTAAAATTTTATAGTGAGTTTACCAGATTTACAGATGAAGATATCAAAACTCAGACAGAGAGGTCAGCGTTGCAGAACTGTTATTCAGACCTCTGGCTTTTTATTTCTAAAGGTTCTATCCCTATACCAATGCCAGGATTAGGGGATGCCAGGAGTTACTCATGTTCCTCAGTGAAGTGTGTTCACTGCAGATGTTTCTTTAACACACAAACTAATGCTTAGGATTTAATAAATAGGTTTTTTTTTTTCTTTTTCTTCCAGACTGTATACTCTTTTTCTTCAGGTGAGTAGGAAACTAGACACACTGCATTCAAAAGCGGGGAAATTTTCATCATCATCCAGTGCCTTCTCCTTCCAGTGCCTAGCTAGAAAGTTGAGGAATAGAGTGAGAATTTGGGTGGTATTCCTGGCACCATGAGCTGACACTCCTTCCCATAGTATTGGAAGATAAAGCTCTTCCCTATGCAAGATAACAGATTTGGAATGATTACATGAAGTTCAGAATATATCGTGTCTGGAAATCAGCTGTTTTGCCGTCCCTGAATTTGCTTACCCACCTTGACTGCCTTGTGTTTTTATTCAGAAAAGATGCTGTTATTGCTGATCTTTTTCTCAATGATTTGGGGGCATTTTCTGGACTACTGGCATGCTTTGATGCTCTAATTTAAAAATTCATAGTATTGATTTAATGCTTTAATAGAGAAACACAGCAGTGCTTAAAAAAGCAGGCATTTAAATGATCAGCTGTGAAGTGCGGATGACAACTGATGGTCCCTTTTATACCCCTCCTCCACTTCGCCATTTCCACCCTTCCTGCAGCCTGAAGTTCCTGGTGCTCCAACTTGTGTTTTCTGTATTCTGCAAAATCAGGTTCCCTGTTTCTGAAACAAAGAAATAAAAATTTCCTGGGGATAAAAGAAAGCTCTTCCTCTTTAAGTAGCTGACAGAATACATGGTCCCCCCTCTCGCCCTTTGCATTTCCCTGTGTAATTACCGTATCTGTCTGTAGGAGAAAGGACTCCTTGTGGTTTGTTCCCCACTACCTTTCTTAGAGACGTGTCTGCAGAGCCGCGCAGCGCACGTGGCACTCATTTCAGGGCGAGAGCTCCCAGTTTTAGGAGAATTAGGCGAGCGTAGGGCCGCTTCTTTCCCCGAAAGCCAGTCCCGCTTCCCCGAAAGCCAGCCCCGTATCAGCTGCGTCGGGCTGGGGCCCGGGGAGGTGGAGCCTGTCTGCTCCCGGCGGCTGCGAGTGCCCCCTCTTCCGAGAGCATCCCCGCCGCCGCTCTCCTGCTCTTGTGCTGCTCCGAGGAGTGGAGGAGGCAGGGTGTGCTCGCGGACCGTGGGATAAACTGCAGGTGCTCTTTGGGGAGCCCGAGGAGAGCACCAGGCGGGAGAGAGAGCACCAGTGCCATGGGCCAGCTTTGCTGCTTTCCTTTCTCAAGAGACGAGGAAAAAATCAGTAAGTGGGATTTGCAGTGTGCTGAATCCTAGTGCTTGGCTATTTAGAGTGACTTCTTCTAGGGGTAGTGTTTTTTTTCTAATGGGAGACAGGAGAATAAGGAGCTGTGATTTTTCATGTGTATTTCTTAAAAGGGTGGGTAGGTGTATAGTTAATAGTTAACTGTCAGTACAGTCACTCAATGAACAGGGCTGTGTTAAAGATCTAGAATTTCATCTTCCTTCTGTTGGTATTTTACAGCTTATTTTTATCACACTATCTAGAGTCTTAGTTTTGAGTTTCGTTGCATGTCACTGCATGCAATTCGACAGATTATACAGGCCAGATTTCGTTTGTGTTCTCTGAAATTGAGATGTTTTCAGAGCAGTGCTCAATAATAACATAGAGAGAAGTAAAGCTGGCTGGAAAATGACATGTGTTATACATGTGCAGATATTTTCGTGTGTCCTCTGCTTTGTTCTCTGTGGAGGGAATTTGGGTGTAACTGTAAGATCCCTCCAGACGAGGGATACCACTTTGACTTCTGCAAAAACCTCACTGAATATTCTTAAACTAATGGCAGTCAGGTTCCACATCTGCTTATGGCCCAGAAAACACAACTTAAAGTGATGACATTTACACTGAAATTACACTCCCTGACTTAAGTGTATTCACTTACATTTCAACTTTGTTAAAAACAGTACCCACATTGTAATTAATATCCCCGAATAGATTTGTCTTATACTAGTTACCCACAAGTATTGAATTTTGACTTCTTTTTCAGTAAAAATGTTCACAGATGTGCTTATTAAAATTTGCAGCCACATTTCTCTTACATCAGTGCTTTATTGAAATTTAAATAGGTCAACAGAATCTCTCAATATCAGATTCAGATACTCAAAGATTCACATCTGGCTTTTATTTTCTGTTCCTCAGGAAACTAGCCAGGAACAGGTTTAAAAGTAATGAATACATAGCTTATACCTATGCACTTGGCAAAATAAGCCAGGTTTTATAAGAAATCTTCTGGGAATGCTTTGGAATAAATGTTAGGAGACTTCGGAGTATTTGCTTATTAACAAGAGTCCACAGCTGTGCTCTAAATTTTACTGGTGAAAATGATACTCTGTAGTATATAGTGGTCCTGAGCTGAAATCCTGACATGACTTTACAACAGAGTTGTTCATTTTCTAACAATGAGCACTGATATTCATTCAGCACCATGAAACTTTTCAGATATTTGTCAGAATGATCCATTTGTAGTCCTGAGTGTTTGGTTGGTTGATTGATTCCTCGAGGTAGATCTGCATAGGAGAAACCTTGGTCTGGGCAGATGGAGGGAGAGTGAGTTATTTCCTTTCCTCACTTCCTAGTCCACTGCTCCAGGTTTTCCTAGAGTTCTTGCTTCCCTTGTGTTCTCATTTCTCTTCTTCCAGTCTGTGAGCAGCCTTCTCTTCCCTGATGTAGAAGCCAGGCTTTACCTTGATGAGGAATTTGCTGTTTTCTTTCTCACCTGGGACCCTGGGAATACAAAGTCTTTTTTTTTTTTTTTTTAACATACAGCACCTCTCAATATTGATCAACAGGAATTACTTTAGGGAGCTTCCTTTCTCAAGTTACAAAATTTTGAAAAGAAAATGAAGACAAGACACTGTGTCTGAAGTGAAGTTCAAGTCCCAAAGTGCAAATTACGGTTAGAATCAAAGCATTTGTGCCCCCTCTCCTCTCATTCATGCCTACTGGCCCCTGAATCATCCCCATTCTCTCCCCATTATTCTATCATCTGTCTTTGATTTTGTCATTGCTTCACTGTTTTCTTCATGCTCTATTCACATACCCCATCAGCTGTTGTCTGGTGTTGTGTTTAATTTCTCTGCTACAGGGTGGTCTAAAGAGAAGGTTCTCTGCCAGGCATTGCTATGCTGATGGTGTACTGGTATTTAAAAAGGGGCCTTGCAAAAGAGGCAGAGAAATCCTTAGCCAGCATGCTTCAAGAAACATGTAAATTAGCACTAACTTAAATATCCAGCTCATAAGTTGTGTTGATTGCATGTAAAAGAACCCATATTAGATGTTTGGGAGGAGCGATCTTGCTACTGGATTGTGCAGCAAGCTTCTGGGTCTTAGTCATTTTTGTGAGCCCACCTCGTAGCCTCGTTAGCCTGCTCTGAGCCGTGTGCTCAGTGAGGACCTCCAAGGAGCAGAGCACAGGAGTGCTTATGCCCACACCCTTCTAATTCCATTGTAAAGGGTGGTGGCCCCAGAATGTACCTTCTGAGAGCAGCTCGAATGAGGAATTAAATGAGTTTTTGGTAAATGTTTACATTTGTGGTTGTCATTCCCAAAACACAGGTGAGTTGAAAAGCCCATCCTCTATAGCCCTGCAGAGATACAGAAGGGAGGGACCCAGCTGGCCAAGTGGTAAGAGTCAAATGGTCCCTCTCCCCTCCTGCTGCTGTTTTATCCTGCCTTTGTCCTTGGTGGTGGTAGAGAGAAAGTATTCTAATTTCATTGATTTTAGTGCTACTGTTTTAATTAAGCAAGATGATTTTCTTTTTTAAAAAAAATCAACTTATGCAAGGGCTGTGTTTGTGTGAAAAGTTAACTGAATACACAGCCAGAAATCTTGATAACAGGGTGAGTAGTCAAATATAGTAGAACTCATCATGGTTTATTTTTCAGTAAATGCAGCACAAAGCAGCTAGACCATTTTTGTTTAAAGCCCAGCAGTGGAACATTTTCTCAAACTGTATACTTTTTGGCCACAATAGATAGAATAGACTGACAATAAATGCATATTTCTTGTAGCACTTTCTCTTGCTACCCAGGACCATACTTATCATGAAACGTTTCTGCAGATGTTGTAGGATTAATCAATGTTGTAAATAGTCTCTGATGAAGTTTTTGCTGAAATCTTTTATAGTACTTGTGTTCTTTGAATTTTACCTCGTTGTCTCATAGTGAGCTTCCTGAAGGGACTCTTTTGAACAGGAATACAAGCTTACTGGCCCTTGCAGTTTGTCAGTCTCACTAAAAAACCTGAAAAGGAAGCTTTAATCACTATAAGAGATACCCCTATAGCTAATTCAGAAAGCGTTTTACTTGCTCCTTTCCTGTTGCAGATTTTCCCATTTTGAAGTATATTTGCTTTATGGAGAATGAAACAGGTGAATGTCCATCCTGTGGTGATTTGTCAAAGGGACGTGTGTTAGGGGAGGATAGAACAGCTAATGGTTGGGTGCACTGACAGCTCCGTAACTTTCTAGCTCTGACCTTCTAGGATGCTAAAAATAAGAGCATTAGTATGTATTTTAGGGCTTCCCAGGTGGCTCAGGGGTAAAGAATCTGCTGGAGTAGGAAATGGCAACCCACTCCAGTATTCTTGCCTGGCAGAAGAGCCTGTCAGGCTACAGTGCATGGGGTTGCTTAGAGTTGGACATGATTGAGCAACTAAGCACACGCGTGCATACACACACACACATGCACACACAGAATATGTATTTTAACAAGAAACATATCTAAATTTTATAAGTATGTGTTTAAATAATACATAGACATTTTACTTTTATATATGAAATATGTTTCAATACAGTCATTCTGTGTTCAGTTCAGTTCAGTTGCTCAGTTGTGACCCCATGGACTGCAGCAGGCCAGGCTTCCCTGTCCTTCACCAGCTCCTGGAGCCTGCTGAAACTCATGTTGATTGAGTCAATGATGCCATCCTTTCATTTCATCCTCTGTTGCTCCCTTCTCCTCCTGCCCTCAGTCTTTCTCAGCATCAGGGTCTTTTCCAATGAGTCGGCTCTTTGCAAAAGAAGTGACCAAAATATTGGAGCCTCAGCTCAACATCAGTCCTTCCAGTGAGTATTCAGGGTTGATTTCCTTTAGGATTGACTGGTTTGATCTCCTTGCAGTCCAAGAGACTCTCAAGAGTCTTCTCCAACACCACAGTTCAAAAGCATCCATTCTTTGGCTTTCAGCCTTATTTATGGTCCAACTCTCACATCCATACATGACTACTGGAAAAACCATAGCCTTGACTAGATGGACCTTTGTCTGCAAAGTAGTGCTGCCAAATAGCTGAGTCTTTCTGTGTGGGATGAGTTAAACAGATTATTTGTACTGTTTTATAAATATGAGTCAAATCTGAAGATAGGTTGTTTCTGATGATTTGGAATTTGATTATAGGCTCATTATAGGCCCAGTAAATACAATTCCTCTGTAATTAATGAGACTGTACTGTACAACTGTAGTCACCTTAGATGTCAGCCTGGAAGACTCTGTTTTTATTTCCATCATGGCCAGGAAGGGAAGAAAGGGACCCAGGATTTCCGACCTTTAATTGCTGAGCAGCCTTACAGCATTTATCTGTGTAGCTGCCCTTCCTCTGGGGAACTCCCTCCCCTTCTCTGTGGGGTCTGTCCATCATAATGTTAGGCTTCCTTGCCCTGGGACATGTGGACATGTTCAAGGACATGTGGTCCACGTGGAGTTGACCAGAGTCTTTCTTAAGAGTTGATCAAGGATCTGTCTTCCTTTTGGGTTGTGAGTGAAAGGGATGTAAGCACAAGATTGCTAGCTGATAGGGAGTTAGGGGGAATCTTCCTGAGAATGAAGTACAGAAGAAAGAGGCCAGAGAAGGAGAGAGAAAGAGACAGTCCTGATGATATTGTTTCAGTCTCTGAGTTCAGCCATGGCTAAGACCTGTACTTTGTGAAGCAATAAATCCTTTCCCTCTTTTTTGTTCAACTTGCTTGGATTAAGTTGCTATCACCTGCAACCAAAAGGCTTCAAATATATTCTGGAAGATACTCAATGTGTCTAAGAGTACATCCATTCTGGAAAAAGTATTTCTAAGCCTAGTGAAGAAGCCAAAAGTCTTTGATTTCTTCTGAACTTTCATGTTCCATTTTAGTGGCAATGAAATTTATGAGAGCTGTTAAGAAGAGTAATTCAGTTCACTTCAACTGATAAATACTGTTGAGCACATCACATTGGAAAGCTTTGAGCCAAGTGTTAGGAAGATACAATGATGATACATGGTCCTTATTGTTGGAGGACTCTTTTTTAAATTCACTTGATTCTTTAAAATGAGATGTGTTGGGTTCCAGTATTTATCATGCCCGGAAGGGAGAAAGTTGAGGATGAAAGATCATGATGCTCTTAGTCTAACAAGCAAAGCCACACCCATTCATTTCAGGGAAGTTATCAGCCAAGTCCAGTGAAAGTGAGTTAATTACCACCCAGAGTAGAAGTTACCTCAAGCTCTTATCACAGGCAGTGCTTACAGCTTGACTCAGGCAATCACAGTTTCTACAACAGACATTTTAGCAAATATAGTTTTCCTTAACAAACATTTATAATGTCAAAGGTACAAGTTAGCAGACCTGGGAACTACAAAGCCAACTTTTCTGTCATATAGTAATGTTTGCCCTTAGCAAATAGTCATAGGCAAAAACTGAACTGTATGGTTTAAATATAAAGAATAAGTATAGTTTTAATTATATAATGAAAACATAAAGAATCAGTATAGTCTATGCCATCTAGGATATAATGTTAATTTTGCTCAAGGCTGAGTCAAAGATATTTGAGGCTTACAATTTTCTGTTTCTGCACACTGTCCCCCAAAACTTATGACTTTAGTCAAGGACATTTGTTAACCTCAAACATGTATACATAAAAATTAGAGTGCTGGGAGAAAGTGGTGTAAACCCAGGATGCTTTGAATACATGGAGAGAGGGTTTCATATTCCCAAGAAAGAACTCACCCAGTTGGTAAGAATCCAATGGAAAGGGGTGATTCACTTTTTTTTAATGCATCTCAGCAGCCCGTGTCCCCGTACCCTGACTCTGTGGTAAGATAGTTGGTGTGGCATTTGCCATGTGAATTACACAAGTTTCAATTTGATATCTTACATCTGACTGTTAGAGCAAAAATAAAATTCACACTTTCTAAGCATTTAAAATATTCAGCTAAATTTAGCTGCGAAGCTTAGCTTTTGAAGAGTTTTGATTGATGCTTATGATAACTAATAAACTGGCAAGCAGATGATCTGTTATTCTAAAACTTTCTATCTAGATCTGTAGCAGTCAGGCCTTATTTAGAATTCTGACAATCAGGATTGTGTCCTGAGGAGGTCAGGATGGCCAGGAGACTGGAAACCACATCATAAGAGGAAGGCTTACAGACTCCAGCTGCTTAGCTAGGATGGTCAATTAATTGTCTTAAAATATTTGGAGGATTCTTTAATGTGGAAAGGAAAGAAGATATTCTCTATGGCTCCAGGGTGGTAGAATTAAGACAGTGAGTGTTCATTTTAACTCATTTTCTTTTGGTGATTTTAGGAGCCAAATGGTAAAGCTACATTAAACCCAGTAGTATTCTAATTATATTTGCACAGCTCTTGTTTTAAATAATGAAAATACTGAAGTGAAGCCCTAAAGCCAAAAGAAGTTATAATCAGATTTTACCTTAATAATTCTTAATATGTTTCCTAAAAGAAAATAGTTTAAGGCAGAGTTTTCAGACTATTTTTAGCCATCAAACTTTTTCTTTAAAGTGAGGTAAAGTCATGTCTGACTCTTTGTGACCCCATGGACTGTATGTAGCTTACCAGCCTCCTCCATCCATGGTATTTTCCAGGCAAAAGTACTGGAGTGGGTTGTCATTTCCTTCTCTAGGGGATCTTCCCGACCCAGGGATCAAACCCAGGTCTCCCACACTGTAGGCAGATGCTTAACCATCTGAGCCACCAGGGAACTCTTTCTTTAAATGGAAGACCAAAGTTTTTATGAAAAAAAAAAAAGCCTTTTTAGTAATTCATATTTTATAAAGACTATTAGTGCCTATTTTAAATTAGTACATTTAGGATCAATGAACTTGTTTTAAAATAGAAATAGACAACTTTGGGTTCTTGTCTAGGTACATTGTTATCTTACCTAAGCACCACATAAAATATTAAATATTAAAATCGATAGTAATGATGAATGAAGAAACGAAGTGAAGTGAAAGTCACTGAGTTGTGTCGGACTCTTTGTGACCCCATGCTATAGAGTCCATGGAATTCTCTAGGCTGGAATGCTGGAGTGGGCAGCTGTTCCCTTCTGCAGGTAATGTTCCCAAACCAGGGGTCGAACCCTGGTCTCCTGCATTGCAAGCGGATTCTTTACCAGCTGAGCTACAAGGGAAGCCCAGTAATAGTGGGTATTTGGTATCAATAAGTCCTAGAGATAACAAGCCAAGGCATACTGGGTGTTGTATGATTGTCTTTATGAATGAAATTTTTATGAAAGCATTTTGTCGAGATTTACATCAATTTTAAATTAATTTTCTATAATATGGGTATAGTGAATTTAAGATAAAAATTCATCGTGATGCTGTTGTATACCCACTACTGTATAACATACGCTGTACTTCAGTATAAAATTAGATACACAGATTTTTAGGCTTTATAAAGAAAACCTAAAAAGATATGTAAAACTATATGAAATTTGAATATTAAATTAAAAAATATATTAAACAAATTGCTTTATGAGCAAATAAGTTCATGAAATATGCAGTTTTAATTTTTTTAAAAATCAGACTTCTAGCTGCTTTTAACTTTATACCTGTTGTCTTTGTCATTCACGTCTTAGGCCTCTGTAAATACAACATTGTGGGCGGAAATAGTTTGTGTCAGGTAGGATCCAGTCAAGAAAATAGGAATTACACCAGTTATTTTAACAGAGTATTTAACACAGGGAATTAGTTAAACATTTTTTGAAGGAACTTTTTAAAAAATTAGATTTATTACAGTAATTCAGACTAATCGTTAATAAGATGTTTCTAAGGAAGACCCTCAGTTTAACTTAAAAATAGCAAGTTGTTTTAGACTAATTTACAGTTTATGGAAATGCTTTAAAAATAATATGTTCTGTTGAAATTTGTTAAGTATGTATTCTGCAGTCTTAACTGTGATTTCTTTGGTGAATATTTCTTTTCCCTGTAGTTTTATTGAGATAAAATTGACATAATTTTGGCAAATATTTCTTTTAACCAGTTCACTTATTGGAATTTAAAAAAAATTTATTGCAGCATGGTTGATATACAATGCTGTGTTAGTTTCAGGTGTAAACAAAGCGTATCAGTTATACATATACATATACCTACTCTTTTTTAAGATTCTTTTCCCTTACAGGTGAATACAGAGCATTGAGTAGAGTTCCCTGTGCTATATAGTAGATTCTTGTTAGTTCTCTGTTTTATATGTAGTGTTATGAATATGTCAGTCTCAAATCTCCAAATTTATCCTCCTGCCCCTGGTAACTATACATTTGTCTTCTATATCTGTGATTCTACTTGTTTTTTTTTTTTTTTTTAAAGGCTTTTCTCATCTAGACTCATTTGAAATTAATGGTGTTCACAGTCAGCACAGACATAGGGACATGTCAGCGAATTAGGTGAATTAGTGAATTAAACCTTCAGGCAGGTGGGGATGAGTGTTTGGGAGCGATCAGCTGTGCTCTCGTGACTTTGGGGATTAAGGGGAACCAAAGGCTCAGATGCCAGGAGACAAGGCAGTCAGTAAACTGTTCGAAAATCTGAGGAATTCTTTCAGGAATCTGGGAACCAGTCAGTCAGAGCAGAGATAGAGAAGGGCAGCAAGTAAAGTCGAGGCAGTGAGAGGCTAGATGCTGGGAAGTCACGTGCTGCTATGCTTAGTCGCTTGGTTGTGTCTGACTCTTTGCTACCCAACAGACTGTAACCCGCCAGGCTCCTCTGCCCATGAGGATTCTCCAGGCAAGAATACTGGAGTGGGTTGCAATGCCCTCCTCCAGGGGATCTTCTCAACCCAGGGATTGAACCCAGTTCTCCTGCATTGCGGGCAGGATTTTTTACTGGCTGAGCCACCAGGGAAACCCAAAAATACTGGAGTGGGTAGCCTATCCCTTTTCCAGGGAATCTTCCTGACCCAGGAATTGAACTGGAGTCTCCTGCATTCCAGCTGGATTCTTTACCAGCTGAGCTACCCAGGAAGTCACATAGCTGAAGGTCCTTTATGCCGTAATACTTAGATTGTAGCATCTCTGAAACGTACAGTGTTCTCTAGGGAAGGACCATAGCTGAAGGTCCTTTATGCCGTAATACTTGGATTGTAGCGTCTCTGATACGTACAATGTTCTCTAGGGAAGGACCATAGCTGAAGGTCCTTTATGCCGTAATACTTGGATTGTAGCATCTCTGATACGTACAATATTCTCTAGGGAAGGACCATAGCTGAAGGTCCTTTATGCCGTAATACTTGGATTGTAGCGTCTCTGATACGTACAATGCTCTCTAGGGCCATGTAGCTTACAGCCTGTATCTTCCCTGAGATTTCGTATATGGGAATTAGAAGGGAAGAACTTACTCTACTGGAATGCTGAAAAATGGCCACCAGAGCTGCTGGAAGTCCTGTTCCCACCGAGTAAAGCCTGAGAAGGTGAGGACACAGAGGTTGCCTGAAGCCATAGCCCCCACCGGCAGGCGAAGGCTGAGAGTATGAGATGCAGAAGCTGAAAGAAGAGATGGAGAGACAGAAGGCTGACAGCATCACTAAGTCAGTCTCAAGGTCAGCTCTCTGCCTTCCTTGTTTGCATATGTGACCCAATAAATCTTCCCTTTTAATAAAGGATAAATTTGCCTTCATGTATGAGATACATGGTGGGGGCTGGGCCCTGTGGGAGCGGTCAGCAGTGGAGCAGTCATTCTGGTCCTTACAGGAACCATGATTTGCTCTTTCTCCTCTTGAGGAGAGGACTACCATGCTTCCCCTTTCACAGAATCTCAGCCTCTAACCTTCTGATTGGAGACTCTAAGCAGTGGTGGTGGGGGTGGCTCTGGTTTCATCCCCAGAAAGGAATGGTGACGTCATGGAGATCATCTCTGATCTCCTTCTTCTAAGCGTCTTTTCAGTGCCTGGTTTCCCCAGGAACATCAAGCTTGCCTTTGTGGGAGCTGGAGAGGGAGTCCAGTGTGGTAGTGATTGTCTTTTGTCCACTCCTGTACCACATGTATCTTTCTACCCAGTTCCTGAAATTCCTTTGACTAGGAGCAGTTCTTCCCCATTAGATATCAAGAGCTTGAGAAGCAAACCTTCACCTCTGGAGGAAATGAATTTACCCTTACAGACCACCGGTGATTACTCAACAAGTTCACCTGCTCATTTAACTTCCTATAGTATGAATTTACATAGTCAGAAAACCTGAATGAGTAGTGGATATCACCAAAAAGAACTTAAAAAAAAAAATCATTTGATTTTTGTCTTTTTGGAAGCCTCTACTCTAGTAAATTCATAGTCTTGAGAAAAGTATATTCTACATTACCTTTATATTTACATTACTTTATATTCTGCATTACTTTTATATTTACTTTTCTCATCCATTATTCCTGAGGCTGAAGCAATCAATTTATGAGTTTCCTAAGCTTCATTTTTTAAAATATAGCAAGACTGTGTGTAATGAACAGTTGGCCACACAGGCAAGGGCTGTGGGGCTCAGATGAACGGGGGTGGTTAAGACTGTAATGGTGGGGGTGGGGGAGCTGGGACAATGCCTTTGGCACCCCACACGTCTCTAAGGCTCACCCTGTCCCCCTCAGAGCCTCTCTGAAGTTCTGTGGAAACAGCAGAGTAGAATGACTTGCCCCGTTTTACGGTGGGGGAGGGGTTCTTTTTGCTCAGAACTCGGCGTTTGAATGTATGCTCTGTTTCTTTGTTTTTATTATATGCCTAGAGGAATGGCCAAGGAAATTGTCAATTTTCTCTTGATTTTGTTCTAATGGTTAATCATCTCATCTTCACATTTTGTTTAGCCTGGAAATGCTCTGTTTGACCCAGCAGCATCGCTGGAATAATAGTCATTAGACTCAGTCCACAGTTTTCTCAATGCTTGCAAGCCAAATACATCATCTTGGGCATCTGGATTTCCTTGGTCAGACTTTGAAAATTAGGTTTTGGGAGCCACAAAAGAAAGATAACAGAAGCAGTTTACCCTGCTTTCTGTGTTGGCCAGTTGAATCATTAGATGGAAAATTTTTTAGGATGAAACACACTCTACATGATCATACCAAGAGCATTTCTTTAAAAGATTGGACAGTTAGCTGAGTTAAACAGAGCTAGGTTTTGAATCCTTTTAAAAAATCTGATTTCTTTCAACCTGTGTGTGATATTTCAAGTATTTATGGTGCTCTTAAGACTTCCCAGGTGGCGTTAGTGGTGAAGAACCCGCCTGCCAATGCAGCGTTCATTAGGTCCCTGGGTCGGGAAGATTCCTGGGAGGAGGAAGTGGCAACCCACTCCAGTATTCTTGCTTGGAGAATCCCGTGGACCGAGGAGTCTGGCAGGCTACAGTCCATAGGGTCATAGAGTCGGATATGACTGAAGCAACTTAGCACGCATGGAGCTTTAGATCATATTGTAGCTAAGCTTAGGTTTTGTCCTTCTCATAATGACTGGTTATTTTCATCAAGCCTAAAATGAAATGAAGCAAAATCACTGGTTAGTGGCATAGCTGATGTTTTCCTATAAAATAATAGAAATGTTGAGACCCAAGCTTACATTTTGAAGTGTTAGCAGGGTTGTAAAAGTCTGATTTTCTTTACCATTATACCTCATGGGTTGAAATAAGCAATTCCTTGAAGACCAGCCATAATAATTTCTGTGTATCTCAGAATCGAGAAGTATAATTTGATCATAGTAGATGCTCTAGAAACAAGAGATGAGCAATTTCCACAGCATGCCCTGCAGGAGCCTCTGTGGTCCCTCCCACACACATTCTCAGCCTCATCCTTCTCCATCTCTTGTCTCCTCCTCCATCATCACCTGTGAGATGCATTCTGAAGTTTCCCTTATTTATTAACACATAACTTCTACCTCTACTCAGTTGCAGGTTTCCTGAAGGCAGGGTCCATGCCAGATTCATTTTTGTATTCATCGCAACATTGCTTATCACAAATAGAGGGTGCTTAATGACTGTGTGGCTGGAAAGATGAAAGGAAGGAGAGAGGAGAGCAAGGGGGAAAGAAATGGAAGGAAGGGATTATGCTGCATTCATCAACATCCATTGTTGTTGTTTAGTTGCGAAATTGTGTCTGACTCCTTTGCAATCCCATGGACTGTAGCCCGTCAGGCTCCTCTGTCGAAGGAATTTACCAGGCAAGAATACTGGAGTGGGTTGCCATTTCTTTTTGCAGGGGATCTTCCCAACCCAGGGATCAAACCCATGTCTTCTGAATTGGCAGGCGGATTCTTTACTGCTCAGCCACCAGTGAAGCCCCAACATCCATTATTTAGTCTAAAAGTTTTAAAAATTAAAAATTTCAATCTGCTAGCGAAACCTTCTGAATCTTTGTTTTCCAGTCAACCAGTTGTTAAATGATACAGTATTTCTCACACATACACCTTCATTTCTCCAGGACGAGGCTGCACCAGGGAGTTGTGGAGAATCTGCTGGGGGGTGGATGTTGTGTATCAACTCATCTTTCTGATTGCAAGTGGGAGCTGTCAGTTGTCATCACTTCTACATGGTATTGGTAGGCATTTTATCTAGCTCTTGTATCTCCATGCTCTTGCTTGTAATAATGGAAGAGTAACACTTGTTTTACTTCATGAGATTTCTTTGAGGACCAAATAAAATAATGTTTCTGAAAGCACTTTCAAAAGCACCTAAACAGATGAAAGGATATATTCCTGCTATTGCTGTTAGTGACCTCGTGCCTTGGGGGTTTTCTCAGCCTGTGGAAACTCTTGATCTGGGTGTGTCCTTTTTGCTTATAAAAGAGGTGAAGTGATATTTACAATTATGATTTATTTCACCAATTAGATTGATGGCAACACTTACGCTGCTGATTACATTGGTGAACATTACCTTCAAAATAGGAAAGTGACCTTTATTTCTGCTTGAATCTGCTGTTACCCTGGAAGATCAGCCTAGGAAAGAAAAGTATAGTTTATCATGGGCAGATGTGTTGGTCAAACACGTGAAAATTAATTCTAGTTAGTCGTACCTTTAAGTTTTATGTGGTGTTATTTGCTCAGTTGTGTCTGACTTTTTGCAACCCCATGGACTATCGCCCACCAGACTCCTCTGTACATGGAATTCTCCAGGCAAGAATACTGGAGTGGGTTGCCATTCCCTTCTCCAGGGGATGTGCCCAACCCAGGGATCAAACCTGTATCTCCTGCATTGCAGGCAGATTCCTTAGCCTCTGAGCCTACAGGAAAGCCCTAAATAAAAGATAATGAGTAATATAAACATAATAATTTTAAGATTCAAAGTAGTGCTCATTTTCTAGCCTTCTTGTTTCTCTGCTGGATAAGAGCATGATTATTTGAAATTTATGCTCTGTACATGTTTGAAACATGGTCATTTCTTCTTTGCCATGAGAATCATTTTTCAATGATAGCCAAAGAAGTTGAGACTTCTTTGCAGCAGGGCTTGGGTTTGGAAGGTCTGCTTCTTTTATCACTGCTCAAACTACACTCCACAATCAGCTTTGTACAAAATGACATAGAGTGGTCCTGAGCAGACCATCAGGGTGTATAGGGAACTCCTTATAGTTCCACCTGAGCAAATACAGGAATCAAAATTCATGAGGAAACAACCACAGTTTCTATTTAATAGAGAGCAATTTATGATATGGAACAGCAGATGCACGCCTACAGACAACACAAGGCAAAACAAGTGAGCGAAACAAACCACGAAGAGCAGAGTGCCCCTTGGAAATAGATTTCAGCAACAGAGTGATGATAATCACTTGTCAATCAAGTCCTGGGTAGCAATTTAGTTTGCAGTCTTTGAACATATTGATGCAAGTGATACATGTCTGATACACTGAAGAGGAGAATGAAAATGATTTGAGTTTATTCATGCTCAGAAACTACCCCTGTTTCTTTCTTTGGAAATTATTTTCAAATTTTGATATTGAGCACAAGAGAAAAAAGCATGATTGAGAAAGAGAGCACCTGAGACTCTGAAGCCTGCAGCTGGGAGAGAGCACAGATACCATAGTTGAGATGTGACTCTTAGAAGAGCTGAGAGAGTCATCCTTATTACTTACTTCATGCTAATTGCAAAGAGTGACAGTCCATTCAGCGAGTTCACATGTTGAGTAAACTCCTCAATAGTCCCTCATTGTGGGAAGGAAATTGTTCTCATTAGTATTTATTAATTGAGATATAATTTGCATACAGACAAATTCACTTTTTTGTGTGTATAATTCTATGAGTTTTAATCAACACGTAGAGTCGTATAACCACCACCACAGTCAACAGTGGGAAGAGTTGCATTGCCCTTCATACGTTCTCGGGCCCCTTTGTAACTCCTGGCCTCATCCCCAGCCCCTGGAAACCACTGGTCTGTTTCAGTACTGATGGTTTTCCCTTTCTCAGGACGTCATAAAGATGAGATCAGGCAGTATGCAGCTTTTTGACTCTCGCCTCTTTCACTTAGCATTGATGCACCTTAGATTCATCCGAGCTGTGGCCTGGATCAGTATTCATTCCTTTGTTCTGCTGCGTACTAGTCCATTGGGTGGATATACCACAGCTTATTGATCCATTCACCAGTTGAGGGTGTTTCAGTTGTTTCAGGTTTGGGGCATTTGTGAATAAAGCTACTATAAACATTCATGTGTAAATTTTCATGTGAGCCTATGCTTTCATATCACTTGTTTTCAGTTCTCGCAAGGAATGAGATTGCAGGGTTGCATGGTAAGAGTATGGCCAACTTTCATAAGATAAACTCTTGTTTGAAATTTCCACACTTTTTATAAGCTGTCTGTGCCATTTTTGCATTCCCACTAGCAACAGGAGTTCCACTTGCTTCAGCACCAGCACTTGATATTGTTCATCTTTAAAATTTTAATTTTAGTCAATGAGTAGTAGTATCTCATTGTGACTTTAATTTGCATTTTCCTAATGGCTAATAATGTTGAGTATCTTTTCATATGTTTATTCGCCATCTGTATATCGCTTGGAAAGTAACACTTCAATTCTTTTGGGTCATTTTTTATTTTATTTTGTTTTACTAAGTTGTTGGAATTATTTTTGTATTCTGAATGCACTTTCTTTATATATATTATGTATATATATTTTGCAAATACTTTCTCCCAGGCTGTGGTTTGCTTTTTTTGCCCTAACAGTGTCTTAAGAAAAGCAAAAATTTTACATTTTGATGATGTCCAATTTATCCTTTTTAGGGAATACATTGTGGTTTTCATCTCCTGGTTAAAAGTCTTTGCCTCATCCGAGGTCACTGAGAAGTTCTATATTTTCTTCTAGACACTTTATAGTTTTAGGTCTTACAATAAGTCTGCTATCCATTTTGAGTTCATTTCTATATATAGTATGAGATAAGGTTTGAGGTTCTTTTTTTATACAGACCATCATTCTAAACATCATTTCTTAAAAAGATTATTCTCTCTGTGTTGAACTGTCTTGGGGCCTTTGTTGAAATTCAGTTGGCCATGTGCTTGTAAATCTATTTCTGGATTGTGTTTTGTTCATTGATCTATATGGTTGTCTTTAGGCCAGTACCACATTGTCTCTATTTCTGTAGTTTTATATGAGTCTTAAAATCGGGTAGTAGAAGTTTTCCAACTTTTTTCTCTTTTACAAAATTGTTTCAGCTGTTCTAGTTTCTTTACATATTCATATGCATTTTAGAACTCATCAATTTCTGTGAAAAGGGTTGATGGGGTTTGGATTGCAGAACTCTGTAGTTTTTGCCTTTACAGAGCAGTTGATGGAGAATTGACTGCCAAATGATATTGAGTCTTTTGAAAAATGAGTATAATTTATCTCTCTATTTAGGTCTTATTTAATTTCTTTCAGGAAATTTTGCAGTTATTAGCATTTAGGTGTTGCATACACTTTGTTGAATTGTCCCTAACTGTCTCTCATGTTATGCTATTAAAAATGATATTTTTGAATTTCAGTTTCTAGTAGTTATGACTAATATATAGAAATACAGTTGACTTTAAAAACATCTTTTAAAGATAACTTGCTGTTATTAATTTATTTGACACCATTGTACTTTGACCATGTACACTGGATGAATGCAGTAATTTAAAATTTGTTGAGACTTGTTTTATGACTTAGAATATGATTTCCTTTTATAACTGTTTTCTGTACATCAGAGAAGAATGTGTTTGTTGCTATTGTTGGGTGAAGTGTTCTATAATTATCTGTGGATAGTTAGGTGGATTTGGTTACTAGCATTCAAGTCTTCTCTGTTTCTGGTGAATTTTTCCCTCCTTGTTCTGTCAACTATAGAAGTGGTCTTGAAATCTCAAACTGTAATTGTGGATTATCTGTTATACTTTTAGTTCTGTTGGTTTTTGCTTCAGGCACTCTGAAGCTCTTGTTACTGGGTGCATACACATTTATGATTTTTATATCCTGTTGATAAACTTGAGTCCATTATAATTATAAAATGTTCCTCTTTATGGCAGATAATATCCTTTTTTTTCTGACATCTACATTGTCTGGGTATCGATTCTCTAGCTTTCTTTTGATGAGTGTTAGCGTGGTACATCCTTTTCCATCCTTTTACCTTTAACCTTTCTGTTTCTGTATATTTGAAGTAAATTTTTTGTTACATCATAGTTGATTCATGTTTTTCTTATCCAAATGAACGATCTCTGACTTTTTACTGGTGTATTTAGAGCATCTTCTGTTTTATATGATTATCAATATGGGTGAGTTTAAATCACCCACTTTGCCTATTGTTTTCTACTTGTCTCCTCTGCTCTTTGTTCCTTTTTCTTCTCTTTTACTATTATTTTATATTAACAAGTATTAGGATTTCATCTTAGGTTCGTACGTTTTTTTATTTTTACTTTAGTAGTTGCTCTTGGGTTTCAAAACATACATCCTTAAGATGGTTTGCCTTCAAATAATATTATTTCTTCTTATCACATTTAACATAAGCACCTTATGACAATTATTTCCATTTCCCCTCTTAGTCTTTGTGTTATTGTTACCATATACTTTATTTCTGTGTATTTTATAAACTCCATTTAAAATAGTTATGTCTTTTAAGGAGATTAAGAATGAGAGAAAAGCTTTTTATTTTTATCTGTATATGTACAGGTTTTAGTTCTCATCTTTGAATAGATTCACATTTCCATCTGGTCACATTTCCCTCCTGCCTTAAGTTTTTCCTTTAACACTTCTTCTAGTGTAGTTGGCTGATGATGGATTAATTTAGCATTTACATGTCTGAAAAAGTCTTTCATCCTCACTTTTAAAAGATAACGTATCCAGATAAAGAATTCTGGGTTTCCTTTTCCTTTTCTTTTAGTAAAGATGTTGTACTAATGTCTTTTGGCTTGCATTGTATCTGATGTGTGGATCTGCTATCATTCTTGTCTTTGTTCCTCTGTGTAATGTGTCCTTTTTCCTTTGGCTGCTTTTATGATTTTCTTTTAATATTGGTTTTCAGCAGTTTGATCATCATGTTGGTGTGATTTTCGTCACATTTCTTATACTTGATATTTTCTGAGCTTCTTGATTTTAAGGTTATGGTTTTTATTGCATTTCAAACATTTGGCCCATTATTTCTTTATATATATTACATATATTTCTTTATATAGATGTGTATTTTGCACTCCCCTTTCTCAATCCTTAACACCCTCCGCTGATTAAATTGGCCCACAGTGGCATTTAATTCCTATTTCTTCACTCTCTATAATATGTCCCTTTGTTTCCTGTTGCGTTTATCACAGTTCAGGTCCTTATTGTTTCTCTTTTTGTCTGAAGCAAACACTTGTCTTTATTTTGCCCCTCTCCAGTCCTCCTTCTGTATTCCACACGGTCTATGACAGTGAGTTTTCTGAAATGTGCTATGCTTAAAACTCTTCAGTGGTTGCCTGTTGCCGATAGAATGCACTTAGTCTCCATGGCATGGTCCACAGAGCCCTTCATCCCTCCTGCTCTGTAGCCTTTTCCCTGTACCACCCCCACGCCACTGATGGCTCCCTGGACTCTTTATGGCAGTACCACGGAAGTGCCTCAAGTTCCCCAAGTACATTGTGCATTTCCATCTATGTACACACTCATGGCTTTGTTCTGAGACCTTCCTGCCTCCCTTACCTTGTGCCTGTAAACGCCTACTCATCAAGTTGACATACTTCCTCTGTGAAGCATAATAACCTCATCATCCCTTTCCAACTCCTTTGGACCTTGAACATGCTCTGTTGTCTTGAGGTCATTGTTTATTAGTCATCCTCTAGCCGACTTATGTGTGGGTAGAGACTATATTGTATTTCTTGTTCAATACTTAGGAATGGCACGTAGCAAGCACTTAGTAATGTGTTTGAGTAGATTGATGATTGGTATTTAGTAGGTATTGAGACCATTCTTCTTAAATTGAACTCAAATTTAAACATAACACATGTATAAAAAGTACAAATACAATAATTATATTTTGAGGGCCTACTATGTTACAGGCACGATGTTACGCACATTTTGTACCTTACCTCTTGTGTTTACAACAGCGGTACAAGGTCTGTTATCCTCATGAGTGGCCTGCTTATGGGAAATTTAAGTTTGGAGAGATTATGAACAAGACTGTGCAGATAGAAAATGGCAGAATTGGATTTCAAACTCACATGCATGTCATATTTTTCCCTCCTTACACGCATATGAGGAGTTCTGCCACATCACTAATGATAGTTCTATCATATTATCTAGGTTTCCAATGAGAGAGTTACAGTAGAAATTGTGTGGAGAATAGCGTGGATCATAGTATGGACTCAGAAAACGGATGTTACAGACAAAAAAGAAGTCTCTCTAAAAGGCTATTGTGTATGTCTAGAAAGAGTTCTTTGGTAGAGTGTTTGGCCTACAAACATCCAGTGCTCATGTTTTGTCTCATCTCTCATATGGCCATGTGACAGGCTGTCTTGAGGTAACACGTCATAGAAATCATCCCAAGCCATGGGATGTGGAGCTTCCTACAGGGAGGGTTGAAGAGGCTTTAGGCGGTGACTTGGGGAACAGTGAAGGGAAGGAAAGACTTTGGAGGTGCCAGCTGTGCTAACAAAAGATCCTAGGGGCTCAGAACCCTTAGTCATCATGACAGCTTTGGCTGGGGCCACATGCCTCCACCCAGTCAGCTGCAGGTCACTGCCTGTTGGACCTTATCTCCTCTTAGCTTCCCCTCAAGGCGACCATTGATTTTTAGCCTAATTGCAATCCACCTCCACCCCTCCAATTTAAAAATGTTGAGGGTAGGGTGTTGGAGTATAGTGGTCTCCAGAAGCCGCAGGGGTTGTCCTTTTGTACATAAATATGATTTTAAAATTTATTCTGTACTGCTGCTGCTGCTGCTGCTGCTGCTAAGTCTCTTCAGTCGTGTCCGACTCTGTGCAACCCCATAGACGGCAGCCCACCAGGCTCCCCCGTCCCTGGGATTCTCCAGGCAAGAACACTGGAGTGGGTTGCCATTTCCTTCTCCAGTGCATGAAAATGAAGTTGCTCAGTTGTGTCCGACTCTTAGTGACCCCATGGACTGCAGCCTACCAGGCTCCTCCATCCATGGGATTTTCCAGGCAAGGGTACTGGAGTGGGGTGCCATTGCCTTCTCCATTATTCTGTACTACTGAATTCAGAATAAAATTTACAAAGGCATGGTTTTTTCCTCTTTGGACTTTATAGTTTAACCAATAGTTAAACTATGGTTTTGGTGTTTTAATTCTAAAATCTTCTGCTGTGTGTGTTGGGGGTGGAGAGCTTTGGTATTTGACAAAAGAAGGGGAGCTTTAGTTACAGCAGTTCTGTTTTCCAGTGTTGGCACACAAGGGTCTGAAGACAATGTCAGTTTAAATGTGCACTCGGGGACAAGCCTTGACCTGTCCCTCATCTCAGAAAGTTGCAAGAGGTGTGCAAGGAAGCCAAGTCTACCACCTCAACTGTTTGAATAGCCTGTGGATCTACATTTAGTGTTTCTTTTAGTCTAGGTAGGTGAAAGAAAAGGTAAGCTCAGCTAATAAAAAGAATCTTACTTCTAAGGAGGACACATGATGCTACAAACTGAAACACATGAGCACTTTCAATGTAGTTGCGTTCTCTCCCTTAGGTCTTACAGGATGTTGTAATGAAGATTTTTTTTGGTTCTTAAAAAAAAAATCTGTTAGCATGACTTACTCTTGTCAGGACAAATGGGCACCTACATTTTGGCAGTGGGTGGAAGGTAGTGATGGTTTCTAGATCCTTTCATGTGATATCAAGTAAGGAATTATTGGGTTAACTCACACATAAAAAACAGCTGGCCGACATTAATACTGACCATAAATTATCCCACTAGGTATAATTGCTACTCTCCTTGCTGCCACAAAGGAGGTCACTTATTTTCTTTTTCATAATCACAAATATAAATTTTATTTAAGTGCTGACTTGTTACCAGAATTTCAAAAATTAAATCTTGAGTGTATACCATGGACTAATGGTGTTAGAACTCTTATGGAGAGTGGAATTGCTTCCTTCAAGTTTATTGAAGTTTCTTAAGTCTGTTCTTTTAGGGAAAGTATTGTGTTTGGTGGACTTGATAGCATTTCTCATTACCTTTCCTTTATGTTTTTAGAATTCTCCTAAGAAGTCAAAGATATTCTGAGGAGGATTTCTAAAAAAAAAAAAGAGAAGAAAAAAACAGTGTCAAAGACAAAGATTAATCTGTCATTTTAAATAGGTATGATAGTAAATAATCTAGGTAGAACCAGAAAGAATATTTTTGTTGAAAGGTTACTGCATACATTGGTAATATATTTTGTGTGTACTTTTGTTGGAAAATGCTGTTGGTGTTGTTTAGTCTCTAATCATGTCTGACTCTTTTGCAACCCCATGGACTGTAGCCCGCCAGGCTCCTCTGTCAAGGGGATTGCCCAGGCAGGAATATTGGAGTGGGTTGCCATTTCCTTCTCCAAGGGATCTTACCAAGTCAGAGATCAAACTCTCATCTCCCACATTGAAGGTGGATTCTTTTCTGCTGAGCCACCAGGGAAGCCCCTTTGTTGGAATATCAAATGATAAATCATATACCTTGACACATTGAACTTCCATTGTTAGCTAGACTTCAGGGAAAATGAATGCAGTCATTTACCTTAGAGGTCTCTGTGGGAGACAGATACCTTTATTCAAGTACTAGGCAGAAAAAGAATATAGCATAACTTTATTCCTAAAATGCCTCTTCTGATTAATCTAAATTAAGAACCTAAAAGTGGAAACACAAATAAGGTCTCACTGGAACGAAGATACACATTTCTTGAATCACTGTATTCTTACAGGGCTCCATGATGAGCCTTCCGATAGTCTCTTCCCTGCGCTAATGTTGATAGTCTGAGGATGCTTTTTGGAAATTGTAGGTGAGGCAGGGATCCAGGATAGATCTGGAGGATTCATTTATAAATGTATTTTTTGTCAATTGGTTAATTAGTTTGTTGTTTTAGATTGTTAATATTTGACGCATTGACTGGGTATTTTGGCAGACTGACCGGGTTCATCAAGCAGAGCGGGTAGCGATTTTTCATATGTATATTTGGATTAATGGAGTTCTCTGCACTGAATTTAAATTTAATATTAAGTTTAAATTTCTGGCAATTGTGTACTATCCTTATTGGAAAATAGGAACATTTAAAAAGTTTTGCTACTGCCTGCGAGGACTTTAATCAACTATTCTGTTGACTGACAGATATTTATTAAACTCTTATTGCATTCAATAAACTGTGCCATGGAGTAACAGAGCAAGAGATAACAGAAAAGTAGGACATGGTTTCTGCACTCAAGAATGTGTCTTTAGCAGAGCAGATAACCGAATCAGTAGTTGGTGAATAAATACATTGTAATGTATTTATAAGTAATGCTCATAATTTGTAATGATATTTAAAAAGGAAAACCAGTGGGACTTAGTTTTGTCTCTCTGCTGTATCACCATAGGCTAAAATAGCCAGGTATTTAGTAAATCCTCTATGCACCCTTGTTGAGTGAATGACCAAGCAACTGTGTATTATACATGCAGTCAAAGTTATTGTAATTCAGTGGAAGTTCATCCCTTCTGACTGGGTTAGCCAAGGAAGGCTTTGTAAAGTAGGGGATTTCGTTACTGGGACAGGAAGGACTGCCTACAGAAAAGGGGTTGTGAAGACGTTTCTGAGGAGATGCTGCAAGCTAACAGTGGAAGTGTGGCAGGGGTGGGTGGTCACCAAAGGTAGATTTTGAAAAGCCTTGGATGGCAAGTTTAAGTTTTCCTGTAGAGACAATGGAGTGTGAAAAGGGATGTTTTAGAAATAGGAATCTAGAGGTGTTATACTAAATGCACTGAATTGGGGAGAAGTTGTAAAAAGCCCATGGGTAAGGCTTGGTGAAGTGGATTGATGAGGAAAAGGTAAGAGTTAAAGATGGTGACATTCTTGTTTTAAACTTGGTTGACTTGGATAATGTAATAGTAGAAGCATAAACGAAAAAAGGAAAATCAGAAGGGAAAATTAACGTTTTATGGGAAGATTTTCTGATTTAAATTTCTTAGTGTTTAAAATAACAGGGACACTTCATTGTGATTTGAGAGAAATCACAGGAGCACAGATCTTTTTGACCTGAGAGGCTTCTTGGAGACTGAGTTATGACTAGACTCCAGTCCAGCCCTGTTATCTTATTGATGATGTATCAGTATGTGATGAGTGATATCATCTTAGAGCTGCCTGGGGTCAGAAAGAGCCCCAGGAATGCAGTCTCTGGCTTAGATGCAGAGCATGAACAGGGTGGCAGATGTGGAGAGTCATTTACCGTGTACTGAAGGGTACTTACGAAGTACTCCTCCACTTGAAGTTTGGTTTCCCCTCTTAAATTTGAAGAGCCACTATAAAATAGTTCAAGGCTGCACATTAGATCGTCAGAACTTATTCACCTTTTTTTGAAAGTTTGTTCCCTTTGACCAACATATTTCCCTGCCTCACTCCCTGCTTAGTTCCTGGCAACCTCCATTCTACTCTTGTTTCTATAAGTTCAGTGTTGTTAATAAGTGAGGTCATGCAGTATTTGTCTTTCTCTGACTTATTTCATTTAACTAACATAAGGCCTCAAGGTTTATCCATGTCACAAATGGCAGGATTTCTTTCTTTTTAATAGATACACACCACATTTTCTTTATCTGTTCAACTGTTGATGGACACTTAGGTTGTTTCCATTTCTTGATATTGTGAAATATATTACAATGAACATGGGAGCATAGATACCTCTTCGAGATAGTGATTTCATTTTCTTCAGATATATACCCAGAATTGGGATTGCTAGAGCATATAATTATATTTTTAATGTTTTTAGGAATCTTCATACTGTTTTCCATAATAACTGCATTAGTTTACATTTCTACCAGTAGTATGCAAGGGTTCCCTTTTCTCTACATCCTCACCAGCATTTGTTATTTTCTGCTTTTTTTCATAATAACCATTCTGACATGGATGAAGTGATACCTTACTGTGGTTTTGATTTGCCTTTCCTGATGATTAGTGATTGGAACCCCTTTTCCTGTACTTGTTGGCCATTTGCATGTCTTTGTTGGAAAAATATTCAGATTCTCTGCCCACTTTTTAATAGGATTATTTGTATTTTTGTCATGAAGTTTTGAATATGAAATAAGACAGGTGATTTGAAGATATTTTCTCCTATTCTGTAGGTTGCCTCTTCGTTTTGTTGATTGCTTCTTTTGTTGTGCACAAGCTTTTTAGTTTGATTTAGTCCCACTTGTTGATTTCTGCTTTTGTCACTTGTTCTTCTCATGTCATAGTCAAAAACAATAATTGCCAAAACCAGTGTCGGAGCATTGAAAAACTAGTTTTTCCTAGAATAAAAACTCCTGTGTTTTCTTCTAGGAGTGTTACGGTTTCAGGTCTTACACTTAAGTCCTAAATTCATTTTGAGTTAATGTTTGTGAATGATGTAAGATAGGGGTCAAATTTCATTTTCTTTTTGCATGTGGATATCCAGGTTTTCCAACACTACTTATTAAAGAGACTGTCCTTTCCCCACTATGTATTCTTGTATCATTGTCATTGTCAAATGTTAGTTGACTGTGTATGTGTGAGTTTATTTCTGGGCTCTTAATTCCATCCCATTGGTCTATCTATCTGTTTTTACGCCACTGCCATACTATTTTGAAATCAGGAAGTGTGGAGTTTCCAGCTTTATTCTTTTTCATGATTGCTTTGGCCATTTGGGATCTTTTGCGTTTTCACATGAATTTTAGAATTTTTAAAAAATTTCTGTAAATAAATGCCATTGTAATTTTGGTAATGATTGCATTGAATCTATAGATGGCTTTTGGTAGTATGGACATATTAACGATATTCACTCTTCCAATCCTTATATATGAGATTTTTTTTTCATTTATTTGTGTCTTCATTTTCTTTGATCAGAGTCTTACAGTTTTTTAGTATATAGATATTTCACTTCTTTGGTTAAATTTATTCCTAATATTTCATTGTTTCTGATGCTATTTTAAATGGTATAATTTTTAAAATTTCTTTTTCAGATAGTTTGTTGTTCTGTATAGAAATGCAGCTGATTTTTATATGTTGATTTTGTATCTTTAAACTTTACTGAACTTGGATATTAGGTCTAACAATTTTTAGTATTTTATGTACACAAGATTATGCTGTCAGCAGAGGCATTTTTCTTTCTGATATGAATGTCTTTTTTTTTTTTTTCTTTTTCTTGCCTGATTTCTCTTGCTTGTTCTTCCATTACTATGTGGAATAAGAGTGTTGAGGGTAGGCACTCTCGCCTTGTTTCTGATTCTGGAGGGAAAGCTTTCAAACTTTCACCATTGAATGTGGAGTTTGTCATGTATGGCTTTATTATGTTGAGATATGTTCCTCCATGGGCTTCCCAGGTGACACTAGTGGTAAAGAGCCCTGCCTGCCAGTGCAGGAGACATTACAAAAACCCCAGGGTTCAATCCCTGGGTCGGGAAGATACCCTGGAGGATGGCAGGGAAGCCCACTCCAGTATTCTTGCCTAGAGAGTCCCATGGACAGAGGAGCCTGGCGGGCTATTGTCCTTTGGATCACAGAGTCAGGCACGACTGAAACGACTTGGCGTGCACGTACGTGTTCCTCCATGTCTAGTTTGTTGAGAGTTTTTGTCATGTGTGTGTTTCTTTTTTTACCATACATTGAAATGATTGTCTGATTTTTAACCTTCATGTTGTTAATGTGGTATATATTGATTTGTTTGCATATGTTGAGCCACTTTATATCTCAGGGATAAATATCCCTTGATTGTGGTGTATGATCCTTTTAACGTACTGTTGAATTTGGTTTGCTAGTATTCTGTTGAGTTTTTTGCATCCAAATTCATGAAGGTACTTGCCTGCCCTTTTTTTTTTTTTCCCTTTTAGTATCCTTATGTGATTTTGGTATCAGGGTGATGTTGATATCATAAAAGAGTTTGGGAGTGTTATATCCTCTTTAGTTTTTTTTTTTTTTTTCCTTTCTGGCAGGGTTTGAGAAGAGTTGTTATTAATTCTTCTTCTTTAAATGTTTGGTAAAATTTAGCCATAAACCCAGACTGTCCTGGACTGGAAAAATCCAGTTTTTGATTACTGATGTAATCTTAAATTTGTTACTGGTCTGTGCAAGGTTGTATGTATGTTTCTAGGTTGTCTGATTTGTGGCCTATAATTGTTCATAGTAGTCTCTTATGACTTTTTTTTTTAAATTTCTGTGGTATTAGTTACAATGTTTCTGCTTTCACTTATAGTTTTGAATTCTCTTTATCTTCATAAGTCTATTTAAAGATTTGGGGTTTTTTTGTTTTATCTTTTCAAAAAGACAACCCTCTGTTCCACTGATCTTTTCTACTGTTTTTCTGTTCTCTATTTTATTTATTTCTGCTTTGATTTTAATGTTCTTTCTGCTAACCTTGGGCTTAGTTTGTTCTTATTTTTCTTGTTTCTTGAGATATCAAGTTAGGTTGATTACTTGAGATTATTTTTTTTTCTTAATGCAGGCATTTATTACCATTTATTCCCATTTAGCTCTGCTTTTGCTGGATCATAAGGTTTGGTATGTTGTGTTTCCATTTTTGTTTGTTTCAAGATATATGTTTTTAATTTCTCTTTTGATTTCATCTTTGACTTGTTGGTTGTTCATGAGTGTTTGTTTAATTTCTACATATTTGTGAATTTTCCAGTTTTCCTCTGGCTATTGATGTCTAGTTTTATAACACTGTAGTCAAAAAAGATACTTGGTTTGATTTCGGTTTTTAAAAATTTGCTGAGACTTGTTTTGTGACTTCACAGTCTATCCTGGAGAATTTTTCCTATGTGCTTGAGAAGAATGTATATTCTGGTGCTGTTGGATGGAATGTTCTGTATATGTCTCTTGGGTCCATTTGGCCTCAAGTATAGTTCAAGTCCAAGTGTTTTCTTATTGATGTTCTGTCTGAATGATCTGTCCATTGTTGAGAGTAGAGTACTAAAATCCCCTACTATTATTACATCGATGTCTATCACTCCCTTGAGATCTGTTAGCATTTACTTAATGTGCTTAGATGTCTTTGCCGCTATCACTCATCTGGCTTCCTGGGTCCACAGTTCAGTGAAAGGAAATGAAGGACTGAGTGGGCCTGAGAGGTGAGCCTCTAGTGTTTTTCTTTTACTCAGTTAAGGGAGACAGGAAGGAGAGTGAGTGCAAAATCTGCAGCATTCGAGCAGATGAGAACCAGCTCTTTTACAGAAATATGAGAAAATAATTAAACCTTGATCATCACTATCAGGGAAGCAAAATGACCATAAAATACTGACATCTAGTAATTTACTGTCATAATCCTAATTTTTCTGTAAGAGTTTCTTGTTTTTTAAATTGCAGTGATAATTTGGAAATTAAAAAGAATACTAGTTTAACATGCTTATTTTAAACTAGGTCCTAGCAGTGGTAACCACCTTTGTCTTCATAGGAGGGCTGAGACTTTGTTAACAACTGTCCAGGCCAAGTATTATAAGATCACTGATCCTGTTTGCTTAGTTAATTAGGAAATCTTGGTTACCTAACATTTGATAGTGGTGAAGTACGAAAGATATATCTTGCTGGTTATGTCACAAGTCTGAGTCTCCCAGTGGTGGGTACACGGACTTTGTAGTAATGATCAGACTTGGATGAAAGAAAAACAAAAATCCCATGTAGAACTGGGAAACTTCCAGCATTGCTAGGTAGAGTATTTTTAGATTGGGGCTAATGAACTGCTTTTCAACCTGAAGTCTTCAGGGACAGGCAGTCTGCAAGTGCCAAATGAAAAGCCAAGCCAGTATTCTTGAATTTATAGATCCAGTTTACCAGATTGAAGGACACTTGCTCTTTGCAGCTAACTGAACTAGCTGGCCCCTGCATGCCGAGTTTCTATGGCAATATGATCTCAGTGACCTCTCTTCTCTGTTGTGGAATGTAGGTGATAAGAATGGAGGTGAGCCCGATGATGCTGAACTGGTAAGGCTCAGTAAGAGGCTGGTGGAGAATGCAGTGCTCAAGGCTGTCCAGCAGTATCTGGAAGAAACACAGAACAAAAACAAGCCAGGGGATGGGAGCTCTGTGAAAACTGAAGAGGCTGATAGGAATGGCACTGACAGTGACAACAGGAAATGAGACCCAAATGCAGGCAGGAAGGACCCTGCTGCTCCATGAGAAGCACCCCTGCCCTCCTCTGCCGAGTCAATGGACTAATTTGCATTGTGATGTCTAAGTGTCTTGTCCAGTCCGTGAAGATTGCCTAATACTTTTCCTAATTGATGTGTTTGCATTTCTGAAGCACAACAGAAGAGGAATGGAGAACTGGGACTATCAGAGGAAATCAATTTATGAAGGAAGAGTGGCCCAGATTTCACTTGCCTTCAGCCAAGGTTGAGGGAGAGGGGACTTTGGGTTATGCCTTGTGGACTCAAATTAAAGGCCACAGAAGAGGCCTTGATGTAAATGGAATACTGCCATTTCAATTGCTTAGCAGGGAATTTGACTACCTTATCTGAGGCCAAAACACACACAGAGCCTACAAGTGCTATGATTAAAATAATCACTGTTGAAATTATTATCCATAAAGTTGGTCCACAGTGTTTCATGTTTGTCCTATGTGTGTTGTTGCTATGCATTACTTACAGTAAATTTGATTCTTGTAAATGATATATTTTGGTGAAATGCAACCTTTTCTATAAAATGTGGGCAGCATTTTAAAGGTTTCTTTTTAACCTTCTTTTGATAAGTTGGTGTGCCATATTTAATGTTTTTTCATTGGCATTTATACGTAAAATGTATGATATAATTTTTTTCCCATAGGCCCGAAACCTATTGAAATCCGGAACTTAATTAATGAAGCTTTGCGTCGGGAGAGGATGGGTCTGCAGTCCAAAGTGAAAGAGATAAAAGCACTTTTATTAAAGCCTGAGATTCAGGCCAAAATCAGGAAGGAGCTCTTTGAAGGAAGATTCATTAAGAACAGTAATCAAGGAAACGATGTGGATTTCAGCACAACTTTGACATAAACTCTGCATTGCTGTCATGGCACTAGAGTTTATGAAATCTTTTCAGCTTATTAAATAGCTCTTTGGTGAATACCAAAGAAGTGCTCTGATAGTTTGCACAACAGCAAACCAACATTTGGTAAGGAATAAACAATTTCTTTCCAAAGAAAACTGAATTCTGCACTGTTATTTTTAAGCTAAACTTGTGTTTTAGAATGTTTATCTCTGTAATATCAAGATTCATTTTACAGAAAGGACTTCTTAATTAGCTGTTGTGAGATATTCCTTGAGTCCTCACAGATAAAATATACAGACTGGGAGAAATCATTTACTAAAAAAAACAAAATAAAACCCAGTATTTTAAGGGTCACTTGTTTCCTGTTGACATGACTTTTGTTGTCGTTCAGTCAAAAGAAGCATTGTTCACATGTATCTATATATCTAGTGTTACTTTTAATGAGACTTTGAATGTTTATCGATCACTAGTACTTGAATGAACAATTGTAAATGCAATTATTGCAGTCACTGGTTAAGAATGTTTTATAATGTCCGTATGTATTATTTTTCAATGATTGAAATGTAGTTTGCGTTTTCATTTCTTACTGAATGTTTGGGGTTTTTATTTTCTACTTTTCTGGAGATAAGCTAGCCCGTGTCTTACTGTATCCCTTATAATCTGAATTTGCTTGCACTGGTTCATTTTTAAAGAATATTCTTGAAAATTTTCCTTCCCATATGATAATCGCTGGTAACAGCTTTTTCTATCATCATTGTAAAATTGCTGCTACTAACAGATCATGATGGAGGGAGAAATTATTAGAGATCAAATATGTAATCATTTCAAAGATAAATCCAGTTTACTCATGGATTTTTGCTATTTTTTCACTGGGTAAATTATATTACATTTATTTATAAGTGAGTTTGTGCATTTTCATGCCTCATAATAAATGTTTTGTTTTCCCTTGTTGCCTTTCTTCATTTATTTTTTTCTTCTTAGAATCTGATTATAGTGAAGTCGGAAATAGGGGCTCAGATAGTTTCAGTGTTTTTTAAAATTATTTAGTATTAGATACAGTTGAATGACAGGGTTGTGATAGTTTCAGGTGTACAGCAAAGTAATTCAGTTGTACATATCCATGTGCCTATTCTTTTTCAGATTCTTTTCTCACTTAGGTTGTTACATAACACTGAGCAGAGTTCCCTGTGCTACACAGTAGGTCCTTGTTCAGTATTTCTTGACTTTTGTGTTCTTATCCTACTTGCTAAGATAGCACAGTTGTCAGAGCACCTTTAACCTTAGACTTTTAAATCACTTCAAATCAGTCAGCTTCACAGAGAATATCAACAGAACGTTAAAGGCAAAGAAAATCTCAGTGGCATCTTATAAACTGCTCACAGTGGGTCATTCCAGCAGTGTCAGTAGCAGAGATGAAGAGAGCATGCGCATCCAGATGTAGAGACCTGGGTGCTGCTTACCATGAGCCTCTCCGAGAGTGGAGGTTTTATTGTATGTAGACGGCTTCCTTGCGTCAACCCTTGAGGTGGGAAGCAAAGATATTTGGGAGCTTGCCTTGTTCTTTAAGAGAGGAAACAGTCGTAAGGAGATAAAGTGCTTTATCCAAGGCCACACTGCTGCTAGGCAGTTGGACCTGTGCTTGGACCTAGGGCCCCATCTCAACATCCGCTGTTCAATAACCTGTTAATAGTATTTTAGGAGAATCAGCATGCTAAGTCATTAGTGTTTTAGGAGAAACAGCACATCTTATAGGATATCTATAGATCTCTTCATCCTCAAGGAGCTACTTCAACAATTCCCAACAATTTGATAAGCTAAAAAAGTATCCTTTTTGCAGTCTGGAGTTACACAACATACTACACAACTTACTGTTTTTTTAATTAAGCATCATACACAGGTGGCTACATACCTGGCCTTGAGCCAAGTGATTTAGGCGCAATATTACGTTTATTCCCTTCAGTGACACTGTTAGATAGTTACTAGTACTGTTTTGGAAATTAGGAAAGTGGGGCTCTAAATGGTTAAATGGCTATTTATAAAGCTAATAAAAAGTAGGGCTCAATTTAGACTTGGGTCTCTTCTACTTCAAAGCCACGCTATTGCCACAATGCAGCAGTTCCTCTCTCCACTGAGTACAAGTCATTTCACAACTTAAGAATGTGAAACAAAGGGAAGTCATTTTCTTTTGACTAAATCATCTCCCTTGCAGCCCTGAAGTTCTATGAACATAGGAGAGTGGTCAGCTGATGTGATGGAACTGGAGGAAAAAAACCCTAGGTATTTAGTGTAGGGATTAAAGATTATAATAATATAATATTACTAGTGAATTTTTCATTTAATCAGGTTTACAAAGACAATGAAAAGTATACAATAAAACAAATCTTGTCTCCATTTAAAAAATCTAAGTATGACATTAATTTGCAAAAATTAAAGTTTGTGATGGCAAATATTCAAAATGACTTTTTCCCCATTTAGTCAGAACTGGAGAAGAATCATTTGTTGGGTCACCAAGACAGACTGTGTTGTCCTCGATTGGTGTAGTATGTTATATAGTCTTGTCTTCTGATAAGGAGGCTGCGTGGTTGGTGAAAGAGTGTCAGTTTAGTCCAGGAGGCAGACTGTGGTCTCTAGACCTGGACCGCACCAACAGTGATTCTAAACATACCAGTTCCCTTTTCTGAATTGAAACAGTTTGGTGCTAGGTGGTTTCCAAGGATCCTAGTCTCTTTGTGACTTTATTTTGATGCTATTCATGTTAATGCCATGTCTCAACAAGCTACCCACATGTGAGACCTTCTTGCTCAGGCCATTCTAGTACATATGTTGTCAATAAGAGACTGAGATTTCTAGAAGGCTTTGTCAGTATCATGTAGGCACAAATTTACTTTTATGACCAGATTCCAACATTTTCTGTCAGTGGTAAAATAGTAGACCCTATATGAATATTTTTTAAAATGTCAAAAAAGTAATATTATCAACAGCAGGACAAGATTCTGCTAGCTTTGAACTTGGTCCTATTTATAGCATAGGGGGCCACAAGAAACATAGACTGTGTGTTGAAAAGCAGAGACATTACTCTGCCAACAAAGGTCTGTATAGTCAAGTCTATGGTCTTTCCAGTGGTCATGTGTGGTTGTGAGAGCTGGATAGTGAAAAAGACGGAGTGCCAAGGAATTCATGCCTTTGAACTGCGGTGCTAGAAAAGACTCCTGAGAGTCCCATGGACAGCAAGGAGATTGAACCAGTCAATCTTAAAGGAAATCACTGAATACTCATTGGAAGGAATGATGCTGAAGCTGAAGCTTCAGTATTTTGGTCACCTGATGAGAACAACCAACTCATTGGAAGTCCTTGATGCCGGGAATGATTGAGGGCAGAAGGAGAAGAGGGCATCAGAGGATGAGATGGCTGGATGGCATCACTGATACAATGGACATGAACTTGGGCAAAGTCTGGGAGATGGTGAGGAACAGGGAGAACTGGCATGTTACAGTCCATGAGGTCACAAGAGTCAGACACAGCTGGGCAACTGAACAACAGTAACAATAGCATCTCAGATGATTGTTGTATTACTCTACTTTTCATTCTAAACTTCAGACCTTTGAGATATACTAGTTATAGCTAGAGCATACTTAAGATTCAAACTATTACCTCTAAAACCCCGATGTGCTTCTACGTGTCATCTCAACAGCCAGATGTTCCCATAAGGAGGTAATTAAAGCAGTTTTGATTTCATACTCTAGATGTCCTTTCAGACATAAGGCTAATACAATATGTTTGCGCCTCTATAGTTGATCACCAATTCATAAACCAGTTACCATATTAGATAACAAATTAAAATTTTATTTCGTTATATACTTGAAACAAACCTATAATATCTCCAAACCTAATATCAGTTTTATCTTTGAACAAATTGTGGATGCATTCCTGAATTCCAACTTTACCAGGTATTCATATAAAAAAGAAATAAATCCAGTGTACTTTAAAAAATAGTTTACAAGTCCTTACATGAATTTGATGGCAGCACACATTCTTAACAAGACAGACCCCTAGATTATTCATTCACCGTAAAAATGAATATTAGAGCAACTCGGTCTTGAGTCAGTGAATTTAAAATTCACAGCATTTCTTTTCTGGAACACTACTTTGGGGATAAGAAAGCTTGTTTATAAAGTAATTTGGGAGCTGAAGGAAGGTGCTATTATCATCTCTTATGTAATGTCCTCAAAACTACTTATTTCCAGTCATTAAATGTAACTGATAAATTCAGGCAATTTGGAATGATTTTAAAATGTAAACTGCAGTACTCATTGAAAGATTATGAAGTTCTATTAGAGCATCAAAGATAGATAAACTAAAACTGAGAAACTGATTCATTGTTTTTGGGAAACATATGTTGCTTTCCCTTTAGTGGTTCAGATGATTTCTGAAAGCCCACTCTTCTATGTCACTGCCCTATATATCTATATGTAAAATTCTTTGACCTATCTGTTTGCAATCTCATCCATTTAGGATGCTTCGCTGTATGGCATGCTTGTTCTTAGGTAACTATTTAGCAAATGGGTGCGACATTTTCAGTTACTCCCCATGCTTTGTGCCAAAAACCACATGGGCACAAAATCACCATGGTTATGTCTTTGAACCAAAGAACACTTCTTTTTTTTTTGCTTTTTTTTTTAACCACAAATACATTATTTCTCTCCATATTTAAGTTTTTTGGTAAATGCTCACATAATATATATAAAGTTGAAGGTGAGAGGACAAAAAACAAACAGACTTACAGTTGTATAGGAATTACTGTGCTGAGGAAAGAAACAGAAGTGAAATGTACATACCAATCCAAGAATTATCTGATATGCTAATTGAGGTAGGGAAAACAGAATGAATATGCAACAGTGGGAGAGACTAAGTATATCTTTTTAAGATTCTGGAAGACAGTTTTGGAGGCTATTTTTATCAGGTCCGAGATTGGGAAATGTCTTCATAGAAGAGGATGTGATGAGGGCTTTTGATGGTTTTGTGGGCATTTCTCACAGTTAAGTGACTGCACAGCATCTTTTGAACACCCTTTCTTATTTGAGGAACCCCCTACTTTGTGATCCCCACTTCTCCAGGGAGAGGTATGCAGTAGAGGCCAGGAACTCTCCTTCTCAGTCTCCTTTATCACTGGGGTTCAGCCGTAAGCCTTGGGCTCCACCAAGCAAGAGAGGGACCCTGCATGCTTCAGGGGCAAAGTCGCTCTTTGGAGATCCTGTGCCCTTGTAGGTGTCACATGCTGGCAGAGGGTAGAGGCAGGAGTATTCGCTGGGAGCATCTGACAGTGGAATGAGGCATCTTTCCTGCTGCTTGGCCACCCAGCCTGATTCTCTGGACATTCTGGGGATTCTGTGAGTTACTGAATACCCTTTGCTATAATGTTCCCTTTCCACTTAAACTAGCTAAACGGATTCTGCTGTTTGCAACTGAAAGTCCTGACTGATGCAGGCCACACTCCAGTAAGTTAGTACTTCAACACAGGCCACGGCTTGGCATTTTGAATTGGACATCTCTCCCGCGTGAGATGGCTATTTGTGACGTAAGAAGTTGCCATCCCTGACTCCCAGGGACTAAATGTCAGTAGCAGACTCCAGTTACTGTGACAACTGAACATCCCCACACATTTCTCAAATCCCCTCCAGATGAGGGCAACATGGACCCCCACTTGGAAAACAAACTGTGTGCTCTCCTAGCAGCATAAAAGAGTTCACGCACTTAGAGAATGAAAAAAGGTGACCGCCAGATTGAAAGCTACGTGGCATGATTAACATTGTTATAATAAAAGGGCTATTTCTCATTTATTTTATTCAAAAATAAACATTTTACATAGTATGCTGGAGAACAAAAGTTTATAGTAAACAGATGTAAAGATATTTTAATCTAAGAAATCTGAGATGTTTGAAATATAAAAATGTTTTAGTATACCAAAAATATTAATTTTCTCTGAGCAGATACAGTAGAAAGATTTCAGCTATAAAACGGGAAAGCACTGTTCCTATAGGGCTCTACTGAAACCTGGAGAAGAGTGGCTTCCTGAGTTAAGTGACACACACGGAAACAGAGGAAAGTTCAGTGGTGCATTCAAATTAAAGGAATATAATAAATAGACCCAAGGAAATGAATACATTAGCAATAAATTGTGGAGAATTCAAACTTTATGTTTTAAGAGAAATTACTAGTCTTTAGTGCATTCAGAATGTGTCTTTAATGCTTATGCTAAATAGCTGTTGTAGTTTGTTGTTTACCATAGAGAAGTATTACCCTCCCAGATCAGTGAATATCCTAGACCTAATTAGAAGGAAGTGATACAAACAAGAATGGCTAGGCCTGGGGTAGATTATTGCTTCTCCTTCTTCTCCTTCCCTGTATCCTTCTCATGTGACTGCCTGTTTCATATGACTTTTCAGTGAAACTCATCAAAGGCAGAGTGTATTTCTCTGCTCTGCTGATGATACCTTACTTGGCCATGTGACTTGCTTTGACCAATGGGATGTATGTGAATATGAAGCAGGCAAAGGCTTGAAATGTGGAGACTTTGAAGCAAATCTGAACCAGACCTGCAGCCTGGAGCCAAGCCCTGCCAAGTGCAATCGTGACTAGTAGACCCACCCCTGTAGACAGGTGAGTCAGAACCAGATGCCTGCTGTTCTATGCCACCTGCTTTCTTTGTTATGCAGCGGTATTGCAGCAAAAGCTAACTAGTGTAGGACCTACAAGTCAAACTGAAACACAACAGCAAACTTGAGCTAAATTGTGCTTTAAAAAAAAGCAGTAGCATCCAGAGAGGATGTACCATTTGGGGGCTGTATGGATTTCATATTATATAATTTATGGTATTTTCATTTTCAAAAATATACAGAATATGTTTATACATGCTTTTAAATATTAATAATGACAAGTTCTTAGTGGGATTACAAGTGAAATTACCTCCTAATTTGTGCATTTTAGTAATTTTGCTATCTATTGTTGTTGTTGCTAAGTTGTATTCAACTCTTTGTGACTCCTTGGACTATAGCCTGCCAGGCCCCTCTGTCCATGATATTCTCCAGGCAAGAATAATACAGATTTTAGTAATTTTACAATCTATATTAAACATTTATTCTTATAAATAAAATCTTAAATGCTATTTTAAAATAAAACTTATCTGTTCAGATATCACACAAGTCATTGCATTGCAGCTGTAAGAAATTACTTCCTATAGATCACCTTACTCACAAAACTCACCCCATTCACTCATGCATTCACTCACTTTTTGAACATTTCTCCTGGGCCAGATATTGAGCTGGGTGCTCGGTATACAAAAATATCCATGTTGGAATTATACGCAACATATTGTTATAGGTGTATTTATTCCTCTCTCTATAATCTCTGTTCCCCTCATTTTTATTGAGACCTTGTCATTAGTGGGAGGCTATAACCAAAATAGAAATAGAAGCAAAGGGCCATTTTTCATAGTTCTGGCTTTTCTGCTCCCAGTGGCCCAATTCTTGGTATAAGCCATAGGTTTGGCAACATAACAGGATGTTGGAGTTTTTCTCTGTCTGCTCTCATTTCCACTGAGACACTAAGAAGCTAGATACAGAAGAAGGATATATGTACAAAGGGAGAAACACCCAGACCCCTCAATGAGGTCAAGAACACAAGAAAGGGGTAAAAAAGGATTTTGTGAGGAGGAAATATTTGGAGCAAGCTGTGCTTTAAACCTTATGCTGTTCCTGGTGGGCAGGGCCTGCTGAGGACTGCAGAAACTTTTAGTACAAACAGCTTCTTCCAAAGACTGGCACTAAGAGAAGTGACCAAACTCTGCCATGGCTTCTAGTGGTCTAAGGTTATGTCCCCACGGTGACCTATCCCCCTGGCAGTTCCTGTCTGGAAAAGATCAAGGTTGCCAAAAGGTTGGTTTTATTTTATTTTTTCCAACTTTATTGAGAAATAATTGATGACTATAATTAAAGTGTATAATGTGGTAATTTGAATGCATATACATTGTGGAATGATGACCAAGATCAAGAAAATTAGCATATCCCTCAGTTTGCATGTTTAACTTTTTTGTGTGAGAATACTTAAGATCTAGTCTGATCAAATGTCAAGTATACAATGCAGTATTATTAACTATAATCACCATCCTGTACATTTCATCCTCTGGATTTATTCATCTTGTAACTGCATGTTTGTATCCTTTGATTTACATCTCCTGGTTTCCTTCTTCCTCAACCCCTGGCTACTATCATTCTACTTACTCTTAATTTCTATAAAATCAGCTTGAAAAACAGACTCCACATATAAGTGACACCATACAGTATTTGACTTTCTTCATTTGGCTCATTTTGGGCTTCCCAGGTGTGCTAGTGGTAAAGAACCTGCCTGCCAGTGCGGGAGTTGTAAGAGACTCAGGTTCAGTTCCCTAGGTCTGGAAGATCCCTTGGAAGAGGGCATGGCAGCCCACTCCAGTATCCTTTGCTGGAGAATCCCATGGACAGATGAGCCTGAGGGCTACCGTCCATCAGGTCGCAAAGAGTCAGACATGACTGAAGCGACTTAGCATACACGCACCCAGGCACTTGGCTCATTTCACTCAGCAGAATGTTGTCCAGATTTGTATGTCCTGGCATCATTGATACCTAGTTATAGGACAAACTACTTCTCAAAAAAAAAAAACCCCAGTAATTATTTCATTACAATTTTTAGTGATTCTTTTAAAGAAGGAAGAATGAAAGAAAAATTAAGACAAATTGTGGTGAGGCATACCATTTTGGTGTAAGATAACAAAAATATCCTGTTATGTCTGTATCTTGCTAGTTGTGTATTTTAGAATGGTGGCTGCAAAGTGAGAGAAATAAGTGAAAGCCAGGAAGATGGGAAAATTGGATGCTGCACACCAACCATTAGTTTGATTAAATTCTTTAGGTAAGAGGCTTAAGAAGCTCAAGTGATGTTGAATTAACAATGGTGTAGTGATACTGAAAATATTGCTGTAATAACATTCTAATGATGTGAAACCATAATGCTATAATGATGCTGATTAAAACTCAGCATCATTATAGCAAGGAGAATCTCGCTGTATTGCTACAAAATAGGGACTCAAATTACTTCTAAACCAACTAAAAATTTCACAAAATTCATTTTTATATGCAATTTTATAAATTTTTACCCATACAGATGCTTGTAATGAACACCATAGCCAATATACCGAATGATTTTAATATCCCAGAGAATACCTTCTGGCTACCCCTTTCTTCTTAGACCCTCCCTTCGCTCCAACCCCTTGGCAATCACATATCTGTTCTCTGTTATTATATTTCTGCCTTTTCAAAATGCCACAGAAGTGAAATCATACAGTATGAGTTCGAGATTCCTACCCATTGGAGACTGAGTTCTTTCACTTACCAAATACAGAAATGTGTTTTATTTTCAAAAGAATGCTTATTTTTGCTAAATACTAGATAAAGGAAGAAGACCAAAAAGACTCAGTTACTGCAGGACTTAAATGGATAGCATCTTGACATTCTTAAAGAAAGGAGAAGTAGTTAAGACACTGCAGAAACACTATTTTCCTTCATATATAAGGAGAGCTTCTTCTGTTTAAAGCAGATGGATTTGGGTTTGCCTTTTCTATTTTGGGTGTGTTCAAATATGTGTCCTCTAGATGCGTGATGAAAGAAAATTCACCTCCCTGCAGCCTTCCCTTAGTCTCTGCATATGGAAACGTAAGTATTAAGTGCTTAACTAAATTTTTTAGCTGGGCACTTGAACTTATTCTATGGCTAGTGAGATAAATCCTTAGCAGCGGATTTCCCTGTTCCCTGGAAAAACACTGACCTTCTCAAGGAAGTTTATTCAGCCCAGGCTGTGTGGCATAGCCCGTCTGTGTGCGGCACATAATTGAGCTGTATCTATGAGAGGTGAGAGGAGCCACAGCTTATATTTCACCGCCTGTGGGGCATTGCCAGCTTCCATCACTGTGCTTCCGCTGCCATTAGAAGCAATACATTTTCTCTGCTGCTGAGCTCTGCTCTTTCATATGATGGAAACCATTACTTACGGAGGAAAGTAATACCGTGCTTTGGAATTCCCATGGAAATGAGCATATTTAGCAGATTGAGTTCATACATGCTGAATAAATAAAAGCAGCAATGTCCATTTCCAGCTGTAAACACACACACACACACACACACACACACATTCATATGTGCTGTGGGAGTTGGGGAGAGGTGACTTTCAGGGAACAATGTACATTGCAAAAGCCTTTGCTGTTGTGTTTCTAGTGATAACGCTCCCATAAAGAAGCAGACATATTGTGAGATGTATAAGACTGGGCTTCCCAGGTGGCGCTAGTGGTAAAGAACACACATGCCAATGCAGGAGACATAAGAGATGCGAGTTTGATCCTTGGGTTGGGAAGATCCCTTGGAAGAGGGCTTGGCAACCCCCTCCAGTATTCTTGCCTGAAGAATCTCCATGGACAGAGGAGCCTGTGGGGCTACCGTCCACAGGGTCACACAGAGTCAGACACGACTGAAGTGACTTAGCACACATGCACGTAAGATGGACTAGAGCCTAGAGAATGGCTATATGAAAATGTAGCCTTGAATAAAGAAATGAAGAAATCTGGCTTTCTTCAGATGGTTAATTTCAGGCCATTTGAATTGCTCGTGTTTTCCAGTGAGCTCAGTTCTATACTTGCTAGGATTTTCTTTAAAATGTATAACAACTACACATGAATTTGTTTTCAATTTTAATTTTCGATTGCATTTCCTTTGAGGTTGACTGTGTTCTCTATTTGTGTATTAAATGCTTCAGTTTGAAATTATGAATTATGTTTGTGATCAAGAAGCAAGTAGTTCAATAACCAAGCAGAACACTGAAATATGATTTCTATTTTTATCCCCAGTGTTGTGCCAAGCAGACTGGGAAACCCTTCCCTGGTTTGTCTTTCATACAGCAGAAAGATAAAATACTGCATCAAAGACTAAAACATGAGTAGATCATTGTCTGTATCTCATTGGAAAATCAGATTGACTACATTTCCTGTGGCTGGGTTACACTGTTTTGAAATCAGGAAAGTAGTAATGAAAGATCTGTTTTGATTTGTATAGATCTGGCTACTATCCAAACAGCAAACATTACTTCTTTGTGCTCTCATTACACCTTGAACATACTTTTATAAGCATTGGCTTAACACACCTGTTTCTCCCTTGGGTGTCTTGGAGGCCTTCAATGACAGGGACTTTTCTTTGTAAACACAGAAGTTCAGTAAATATTTTTGAATAAATATTTACATATTGAGAATTATAGTTTTTTCCCATTGTTTCTAGACTTAAAAGGCAATATATGATGGCTTTGAAAACGAAAGTTTGTAGATCTAGTCTGCTATAAAAATAGTTTTCAATTCATTTTATGAAGCCAGTATAACTATGATACCAAAACAAAAGAAAATGCAAGGAGAAAAAAAACCCACTACAGATGAATATGCCTCGTGAACAGACATAGAAATAACAAAAACTTAGCAAATAAAAACTAGCTCTGTGTGTGTATGTTTGTGTATTAAGTATAACCAAGTGTAGTTTATGTTAAAATTGAAAGGTTGATTTAATATTTGGAAATCAATGTAATTTACCATGTTAACAAAATAAGGGAGAAACTGTATGATCATTTCAAGAGATGCAGAAAAAGCACTTGACAAAATTCAACACTTGCATTATTAAAAAATTTCTCAGTAAGCTAGGAAAAACAAGAACTTTCTTATAAAGGGCAGTTATTAAAAAAAACGTCACTAACATCATCTTTAATGATGAAAGACTGAATGCTTTCCCCATAGGACCAGAAATAAGCATGCCCACACTCAAGATGACATCTGCTCATCTTTGTTCTGGGGGTTCTAGCCTATATAGTAGGTAAGGAAAAAATAAATACAGATGGGAAAGGAATAATTAAAATGGTTTTAATTCACAGATGGCATGTTTATATATAGAGAAATTCAATTAGAATCTATTAAGAAACTAGAAGGACTAATAAGTTTGGCAAGTTTCTCTGCTACAAGGTCAATATATAAAATTCAATTGTATCTTGAATGTATTAGCAATAACAATTAGATACTAAAATTTAAAAAGTCATTTACAATAGCATTCAAAAACGAAATGCTTAGGAATAAGTTTTATAAAACATGTATAAGACTGATACAGTGAAAACTATAAAACATTGACATTAAAGAAATTAAAGAAGTCTCAAATAAATAGAGATATATCATGTTTATGAATTAGAAGGCTCAGTACTATTCAGAAGTTGGTTCTCCTCATATTGATTTATGGATTCAATGCAATCTTTTTAGGTAATGTTTGCTTTCACTTTAGGTGGGCAAGATTTTCCCCTTGAGATGGTTTATCTATATGTTCTGCTGAGCTGGAATGCCAATGTTAAGTTCATTGTCTCTGGAATTTGTGCTGCATGTAGATAGAACATAATTTTCTTTTACTTCTCTTTTATTAAATTTGATGTCTTGGAAATATACTTGTCTGGGTAAACTGTTTTGTTTGATAGCAAAGATGATACTTTAAAATTAAATTATGAGGATTTTCTGGTTTTAAATTAGGCCTCCATAGAAACCATTCAAGAAATAAAATAGGTTAGTGAACTAGTAATAAGTATTTGAGTTCAGTTGTTTCAACGTCATTTGTTATACTAATTACCAAAACATACCTTTATTCCTCCTTTTCATTAAACAAGTCCAAGCATTATGATCTCAATTGGTAGTGGTTAAGTTCATAGTGATTTAAGACTCAGGATATTGTCTTTGGAAATGAAGTTGACAGTAATGTTGTTGTCTTATTTTTTATTGCCTTGTTTCTCAAAGGGTAGTTCATAGACCAGAAAAATGGATAACCCCAGGGTGCATGTTAGAAATGTAGAACCTCACCCTATCCCAAATCGATTCAATCAGAATCTGCATTTTCAAATGATTCATAGGTGATTCCATGTTTGTTAAAATTTTAGAAGCATTAGACATCTATTTTCTATTACAAAGGTTCCTGCCAATCTGGGCTGGCACAGTTTGTCCTGGAGAGGAATGAATAGTGAGAGTATCATCAATAAGCGTTATAATATTACTAGGACAACCTCTGTTCAGACTTAACACATGAAATCTCCAATGATTTAAATTATTTTTTAATTTTTAATTGAAGGGTAATTGCTTTACAGTTGTGTTGATTTCTGCCAAACATCAATATGAATCAGTCATAGGTATACCTATGTCCCTTCCCTCTTTAAACTTCCTCCCATTTTCCTCCCCATCACACCCCTCTAAGTTGTGGGTGATTGACACTCCTCTAGTCATTGGTGATCTCTAATGACTTTGATTCACTATTTTCCTTGAAAAGATTTAGAATCATAAGGAATTATTCTCAGTTAATGTATTATTGAGGACATCCCTGGTGGCTCAGTGGTAAAGAATCCACCTGCCAATAAAGGAAACATGGGTTCAATCCCAGTGTTGGGACTATCTCCTGGAGAAGGAAATGGAAACCTACACCAGTATTCTTGCTGGGAAATTCTGTGGACAGAGGAACCTGGCAGGCTATAGTCCATGGGGTTGCAAAAGAGTCAGACACAACTTAGTGACTAAACAACAACAAAATATATTATTGAGGTTTCCCAATTATATATTTTTGACAATATATATAATTTTGCTGCATGATACAGGGTGCTCAGGGCTGGTGCACTGGGATGACCCAGAGGGATGGAATCGGGAGAGAGGTGGGAGAGGGGTTCTAGACGGGGAACACATGTATACCCATGGCAGATTCATGTCAATGTATGGCAAAACCAACACAATAATGTAAAGAAAAAAATTAATTAATTAATTTAAAAAAATGTGACCATAAAGAAAGTAAATAAAATAAAGATTGTATGGTAAAAAAAATTGCATATGTTTAGCAAAATCTCTACATATAATTGGGACATAGATAATAAAAAAAATCCTTTACATCTTGGGTAACAATTCACTCATTTGTTCATTCATCTATTTATTCCCTGATTCATTCTTTGATTATTTATTACCTACAGTGTATCAGGTGCTATATTAAGTGCCAGGGATATGAAGTAGGGGTAAAACAGCTTGAAAGGAAGGAAGTACCTTAAAGCATTGGGTACCATGATGGTGGCATCAACATAGTCTCAGGCTAAGGAGAAATTCTGCCTTGTGGAGGCAGTGTTTAGGAGGAGAGAGAGTGTCAAGAGAGGAGACACAACTTGAGTTGACTGTTGAAAGTACATCGGGGAGGGGGTCAATTTGTAGAGAAGGTGACCATGTTTTTTAAAAGCCATATATTGTTAAAGTCCATTCATGTGATATATATATATATATATATATATATATATATATATATATATATTGTGTGTGTGTGTGTGTGTGTGTAGAGGGTTGTGTGAATGTACAGGGGCTTTATAGACATAAAGAGAGTCATGAAAGGATGGCCATCAAATGTGAACAGTGCTATCTCAGGGCATTGGCATTGTAGGGAAAATGAGTAGATCTAGAATATTAAAATATTTCTCATTTGAAGAGCAGACAAGTTTCTTTCCATTCCTTAATATTTAACAGTTATATACCCTTCTAAGGCATCCAAAACATAGTATTTTTCTTGATTCTCAACCCTATGAATCTAGTAACATAAGTATCATTACTTTTATTTTATAGACATGAAGACAGAGGCTCATAGACTTTAGTGCCTTATATAGGGCCTCATAGATAGTAAGTAAAAGTCTAATTACACTCTCCTGAATCTCAGCCTAAAGAATCTTGTAGGAGTGGTGCCTGATTTGTAGTTAGCAGACTATCTGGAATCTGGTTCTAACAATATCCTGTGGGAAAGCAGGGTATGCCGTGAAATAATACACCTATGTGTCCATTAGAATTTAAAGACCACTTTACATATATTGCAGCAAACTTGTAAAATAGATTACAGTACTGTTAACCATGTTTGATGGAAGAAGAAACCGAAGCTCTCTGAAGCTGACTGGCCTTAAGGATGCCAAATAAGCGTGCAGCAGCCCTGAAACTCCATCTTTGTCTCCTGCGCTTTCTGTTACATCACAGTCAAGAACCTCACTGGTCACTCTTAGGTCTCATTGCCGACATGACCTAGTCTCTGAGAATAACCACTCATCCAGGATGAAGAAATTTCAGAGAGTACCTTTCCCTTCTTTCTTAGGATTGCTCTCTCTTCTGTCTCACTCTTTTCCAGCAGATCTTTGGATTATATGCTTACTGACATCCTGATGTATGCAAATAGCAGGTTTCCCTGATGGCTCAGTGGGTAAAGAATCTGCCTGGAACGCAGGAGATACAGCAAATTCAGTTTCAATCCCTGGGTCAGGAAGAGCCCCTGGAGGAGGAAATGTCAACCCTCTCCAGTATTCTTGCCTGGAAAATCCCTTGAACAGAGGAACTGGACATGACTGAGCGACCACACATATGCAAATGGCTTCCCGGGTGGTGCAATGGTAAAGAATCCACCTGCCAATGCAGGAGATGCAAGATACATGGGTTCAATCCCTTGGGCAGGAAGATCCCTTGGAGTAGGAAATGGCAACCCACTCCAGTAGTCTTGCCTGGAAAATTTCATAGATGGGGGAGACTGAAGGGCTATAGTTCGTGGGGTCACAAAGAGACAGATATGACTGAGTGACTGAGCACACACACATATGCAAATTGCTCTTTCCTCTCTCATTTGTTTTCCAAGTTTGTTGAGGACTAGACAACATCTCATGCATCATTACTTCATCCACAGCACCCAGCACAAGGTCCTGCAAATGCAAAGTGCTCAAGAGAGGCTGTTTAGTGAGCAAATGAGTGAAAGAACAAATGGGTGAAGGAACACTGTGGTGATATGCCTAAGGTCACACAGAGAGCAATGTGAAAGCAAAGCAGAATGAAAGCTCATGGCTGCAAACCTGGAGATAAACTGATGCTGCTCAGCTTAGCAGCAAAACCTTGAGATGAAACAGTTACAACAAACAATACCAAAAAGCCAGATTTAGACCTCTTGTCTGGATCTTGTTTCATGGATGACACCTGGCAGATTCCATATTTGGGATTCCACTTCCCAAAATTGAATTGAAGTTTGATCAAATTTTTAATCAAAGTACACAAAGGGAACGTAAAGCAACTGCATATGCAATGTCTGTGCTGGTATTCAGCCCCGGTGGCCCATCAGCCTTGAACTCTGCCACCCAGTATCTATTAGACATTACAGAATCCAGTTAACCTCTCCAGACTTCAGTCTTCCCCACAGCTGTCCAGTCATGTTTGTGTGGGGTGAGAGTTGTATTTCTAGATAGTCTCTAGGGATTTTGACTTTATGCTTCCAAGTATAACCACTATTCTCTCTTTGATTCTCAAAGACGAGTTTTTCTCAGATTTCATGAGTGATTACAGTGGTAGGTTTGCAGAAATTGGAGAGTTGTGAACAATGAAGGTGCTCAAGGAAAGACCGCTAGAATGACATCTTTTGCTGCTGCTGTTGTTTAGTCTCTGTAAGTCGTATCTGACTTTTGCAACCCCACATACTATAGACCACCAGGCTTCGCTGTCTATGGAGTTTTCCAGGCAAGAATACTGAAGTGGGTTGCCATTTCCTTCTCCAGGGAATATTCCTGATCCAGGGATCGAACCCGTATCCCGTCCTGTGGCAGTGGGTTCTTTATCACTGAGCCACCAGGAAAGCCCCAAAGGCTCTTGCTAGAAGTGCTGTAATTTGAAGTATTTGTTCAGCAAATTTATATTGAATGCATCTAGTGTGCTAGGCCTCTGGGTTATGGGATGAATAAAACAGTTGCACAAGAAACTTATCATAAGTTAATGAGAAGCCCCTTTATTAGGGGGCTTAGTTCAAGGAAGGACATGAAAGTGAATCTCGCTCAGTCGTGTTTGACTCTTTGCAAATTCTCCAGGCCAGAATACTGGTGTGAGTAGCCTTTCCCTTCTCCAGGGGAGCTTCCCAACCCAGGGATCAAACCCAAGTCTCCCGCTTTGCAGGTGGATTCTTTACCAGCTGAGCCACCAGGGAAGCCCTCAAGGAAGGACAGCAAGTATGAAATCTAGACTTGGGAAATCTCTGTGATTAGAATGTGGAGAGGGAGGGCAGGGTCATGGAGGATGTGGCTGAGAGACTGACCACAGCTGACAGGACTCGTGAAATGCAATCTAAAACTGACATTGGAGTTTAGCAACGTTGCTGAGCTCCAGTGAGCGTCTCTCTTTGGAGGAGTAGTGAGACAGCAGCCACAGCAGAGCAGGTGGAGGGTCGTAGAGGAGATGAAGCCACGGATGTGATGAGCATGGGCACCATTTTGAGAAGTTTGGTTATGAAAAGGAGGAGGGAAAGAGGGAACTAGATGGGGATAAAATTGATTGATGTTCTTTTTTGTTTTTAAAGAGAAAAGACAGAGTGAAGAGGCAGAGATTGAAGATACAGGAGCAAGAAGGAAGGGGATTCTCCTCAGTTGAGATACTAGTTGAGGCCCAGTTGAGAAGTACTAGTTGAGGTACAGTTGAGGTATGAGATGTGGAGCACATGTAAATTTGGCCTTAGGTAAAGGGGCACACTCTTGTATTTTAAACCCTGGACAGATCATGGGGAGGGCTGGGATTCTGAGGTTTTCTTAGTGGATTCCTGAAGAAATATGTTCCCTAGATGTCAGAGTGATCAACTTGCATGCACAATCTCCATGACTCACCAAACCGATGGAGAGCTCTGAGATTATGCCAGAGCCCCACTGAGTGTGCAGCACTGAAAGGGGTGTTGGGAAATATCCACGTGATACTCCGAGAAGCTGGAATCCTTGTTAATATGGCTTACATTCTGAGAACATATAATGCTCTGGTAGGTACTAGTTTCCGCTACTTTGGAGACCAAAACTCTATAAACAGAAAGTTGGCAGTAGGCTCTATAGTAAAGTATGGATATTGATTGTCCAGTCTCAAACCCAGGAATTGTGTCCTGTGATGAGTTGAAGGTGTACTGAGCTGTAAAGATCGTTGTTCTACAGTTTTCCCCATTTCTACCAGATGCTCCTTTTCTACTCACCCTCTCTTATTTTCCTTTTCCCACTGGGCTCTGCTTGCCCTTAGCCATGGGCCAATAATTTTGATGTCAATTCATGTTATTCTCAAATCTAGCTGAATCTGTTGGAAAAAACCATGATGCTGGGAAAGATGGAAGGCAGAAGGGGAAGAGGGTGACAGAGGATGAGATGGTTGGATGGCATCACCAATGCAATGGATACGAGCTTGGGCAAGCTCCATGAGATGGTTAAGGACAGGGAAGCCTGGTGTGCTGCAGGCCGTGGGGTTGCAAAGAGTTGGACATGACTAGGTGACTGAATAGCAACAAGCCAAATTTGTAGTAAGGTACAAAAAGACTCTTCAGTGAACTAGGTAATCTTGTTTGATGATAATTCTCAGTTATAAAATACAACTAAGTATATGCTTTCTATAATGATTCAGGTACCAGACTTAATTGGCAGCAGGAGTCCCTCGGTGACTGGGTGATGCTGATGGTCATTTCCAACCAGTCCTCAGAAGGCTTCAAAGATCTCCCACATGTTTTGTTAATTCTCTCCAGTGACACTTTAAGTCGTGGCTGAGGCCTGGATTCTATTAGACTGAGCAAGGACTGGATAAGAAATCCTGTACCAGGCACATAGCTAATGTAATTACTTTTATTCAGAATTCTGCTATCTGTCAAATCTGGTCATCAACTCTCTTTTTCCAGATTTGGCATCAGCAGCGGAAAGAATAAGTTAGGATGGTGCTCTTTTCTGAGTGATTCATACCGTCTTTACCAAAGAGATCAATCGGTTTTTCCATTTCCTTTGATAGCCTTCTGAATATTTTGAAAATGCCTTCCTCAATATAACACCAGAATTATGTGAATAAATGAATAGAATCTATGATCACTGAATACTTACTATGTATCAGATTTTGATATAATACCCTGTAGCAGAAACTCAAAAGGATTAGTTCCAAGAATTGGCACTGAATTAACAAGTGACTGTGGAAGTTTGGCCACCCATATATCCCAGTCTCTATGTTGCTTTCATTATGATAGCACAAGATAGCATTGGATTCTTAGGAAAACATTTATTATAACTATTTTAAACAACAATCCTCCAAGTTGTCTCTTCTTACAACCATAGAAGAAAAATAAAATATCATTGAATACCAACAAACTGCATTTAAATGTAAAGGCTTAAATATTTTTTAAGTATTAGGAAATCCAAAAGAGTTCTGATTTCTCCTTCTATGCTCCTCCTCCCCCACCCCAATTCACTTTTTAAATTGAAGTATAATTCATATACTATAAAATTCATCCATTTTAAGGGTATAGTTTATATCTTTACATTTTAACAAAAACCAAAATAAATTAGGAAGTAAAACCACTTATTAAGATTTTTTAAAAATTTCACAAAACATGAATATGGAATAAATTGGGAAAGCTATCACATTCTTTCAAAGACTTTAAACTTGAATTGATTTATTGGTGTTTTGCTTACTACTTTCAAGGATCAGTTAATTCCTATACCATAGAAAGCAATTTGGAATAGAGAAAAAGATTAAATATTACTCTATTTTTATAAGATAAGCACAACCCCAATATCAAATAGATACAGATAAGATTCTGTAGATGAATCTCATACACATACACATATATACAAAAAACTACAAACAAAAGATCAAATAGAATTTAGTAGCTTGTACATTAATAAACTACCATATATAATGGGATTTATTCTAGGAATACATTGAGAGTTAAATCTAATATGAGGAAGTTTTCTGAAATAACATAACATGAATAATTAAGAATGAAATATGTTTATCTCAAAGTAGGCCAAATAAAATGAGACAACCCCCTCATTTTTATCATTTAAATAAAGTAAAGCAAAATCTTTGTAAAGTGAAAATGAAAGACACATTTTTTTAAAATGTGACAAAGCATATCAATGTGAAATCAATGAAGTAGAGTCTATTTAAGTGAAACTCAAAAACATTCCCTTTAAAATAAAAAAAGATGATCCTTTATCAAGATTATTATTTAATAATATTCTAGAATTTCAGGTCAATGCTATAAGATCTAATAATTGGAAAGGAAGTCTCAACATTATTATTTTTGGATGACATTATCACACACTTATTGTGCATTTTTATACACAGACAACTCAAAAGACTTGACACAAAAATTCCAGGAATTAATTTTAAAGCTCAGTGGAGTGGCAGAATGCATGATAATCACATCAAAAATCAACCTTTATGTCAGAAATGAATTTTAATGTAATAAAAAGGAAGTGTCACTTACAATTGCAACCAATATTTAAAATATCCACCAAAGAACTTAGTATTGTTCATAGTATTGATAAAATGTATTTTTTAGTATTGATAAAATAATCCCAAAGAAGTAGTTTAAGAAAAATGCAGATTGTCCTAGTATTGAGCTCTGGGGAGGGGTGGAGTGGTAAGGTGTGGGTAATTTCCTCAACGAAAATTTGTAAGAAGTACAAAAGCAAATTTTTTCTAGAGGTCATTTTAAGTATTCAAAGTTTTCCTAAGTTATAATCATGCCTAGTGGCTGTATGGTGAAAGCAGTGAAAGGGCCAATAATATATCTCAAATATATGGTTATCTGATGGTCTAGCTTGATTTAAAGACAGATTAAGAGAGAAGGAACACAGAACTGGCCTGGGAGGAATAGCTGTTGGTGTTGAGTGATATGTACAAAGAGGTTCATTAATCTATTCTGTCTATTCTTTTCTACTCTTGTGAGTGTTGAAATTTTCTGTAATAAAATATTAAGCAAACAAAGCTAAAAGAGTAGTTCTTAACATAAGCTCAACTAACCCACTGAGGGATTTCAGTGACTCAGAAACCCTCCTGGAATCATATACAAAATATTGTGTGGATGGATTTACGTGGACTTTTCCTGGGGAGAAGGTCGCAAACTCTGATCAGATTCTTAGGAGTCTATTTTGCTAACATCAGAGCAATTGTAGTAAATAGCTCTCCTAACCTTTAGCTGATCTTCCCTGGTACCTCAGCTGGTAAAGACTCCGCCTACAAGGCAGGAGACTCCAGTTCAATTCCTGGGTCCGAAAGATTCCCTGGAGACGGGATAGGTTACCCACCCCGGGATTCTTGGGCTTCCCTGATGGCTCAGGCAAAAAGAATCTGCCTGCAATGCAGGAGACCTGGGTTTGATCCCTGGTTAGAGGGCTTGGCAACCCACTCCAGTATTCTTGCCTGGAGAATCCCCATGGACAGAGGAGCCTGGCAGGCTGCAGTCCATGGGGACGCAGCTGGACACGACTAAGCACAGCACAGCACAACCTTTAGCCAACCCTCTTTGAAGATTATTTTTTTGTAGTTAATGTTTATAATTGAAATTTGAAAATAGAGTTCTTGAGGCTATGATCTCTTGCACAGACCCCGAAGTACAAATAAGATTTGCCAAACCATGATGATTCTTGAAATCACTGTGATGTAAGAATTTGTGACTCTAAGGAACCTAAGCCTTTATAGGAAAGCAGAGTTGGGAAAATTGAGGTGGCAAGTAAAACCATGAAAGCTGTTACAATATGCTGTAAAGTTATTAAAGCAACATAATAATGGTGACATGTTAAATACAGCAAGTGAAAGTAACATTTTGTCTTAAAAGAGTAATTATGGGCATTGTAAAATTAATTTCCATTTACCTTTTCTAATAGGAGAAACTTATTCATTATCCCCCATTGAGCTGCTTTCAAATTAATTGGCTTTGCTGCTGATAATATGCATTCTAAAAAGCTCTTAGAATCCTGCCTCTCACTGCCTGGTTTGCCTCAATCTTGGTCCAAATGTTCAAGACCTTTTAAATTTTGTCACTTGAAGTTGTTGATCCCCACCCCCCCAAGCCAACAGTGTTCTAAATACACATAGAGTGAAATAGCACTTAAGAATGCTTTAATACGCTCTCTTATTTCTAAGACTTGTATCTGTGATAACTTTTTTTCTCAGCTTCCAATAATCACAGGGCTTCCCTGGTGGCTCGGATGGTAAAGAATCTGCCTGCAATGCAGGATATGGTTTCGTTAGAAAACTTCTATTCTGTCATTCACTTTGTCTCTGTTCTTTTTATAAGTAAACCCACTCCAATATTCTTGCCTGGAGAATCCCACGGATGAGGAGCCTGGTGGGCTATAGCCCACAGGGTCTCAAAGAGTTGGACACTGCTACTACTAATATTTTTAAAAAATTTAAAAAAGTCCAAAAGTATAGCTGTGATGATGATAATGACTGGTAATGATTACCCTGAGCTAGAGTATGTCCTTGGCATGTATTAACACCTGCAATTCTCATGTCAGCCCTAGAGGTAGTATCAGAAAAATTATCTCAAACTTAGAAATACGTAAAAGAGATCAGTGGTGTCTTTCCAAGGTATTGCTGGGATTGCATGTTTGATTTCCTATTGCCTGAGTAGACTATATTACACTTTGTACTGGCAGAGATTAACTTGCAGATTTGTGTTAAGATGTAACTTGAGATTTCTATTGGATTGATGGTCTAGGGGGCGTAAGGATAGTGATGAGCCCAATGATTATGGTTTATTGTCCTCTTAGATATTAACTAATTTTGTTTCTAATCTGCCTCTTACCCAGATCTTTGTTAAATTGCCCATAAATGCCTACTTTCTTAAATGTCCTTTGGTCCATTTTTAATATCTTACTTTTCCCTTGTTAAGTAATGAGTTAACTAAAACTTTTGACATGTTCATTTTTTTAAAACCTTTTAAAAGTCATACTCTAACACTAACCATTTGCATTATAATTTTCTAACATAGTATATTATCCTGTTGTGTGGACTACAGCTAGTTTACTTAGTATATTCTCCTGCTATAGGATGCTGATGTTGCTACTAATATGTTTCCTTTTAAGGAAAAAAATGCTATATTACATATATTAAATATTTTGTGGCTAAGCCTTTGCATTTTGTTGAATTATAACTGTACAAATGAAATTTCTCTGTCAAAATTATCATTTTAAAGACATTTGTTAGACAGGGCTCAGTTGCCCTCCAGAAATTTTGTACCAGTTTATACCTCCACAGAACATGAGAATACCCATTTTCATCCTTCAGATCCCCTTTCCCCCTAATGATTCCCAATAGTTGTGACTCATACATGTAATAAAAAAGGAAAATGGGAAAATGTATAACAAAAATTTTGAGAAGGAAAGAACTTAGAGTTGAGGATAATTTGCTGCATTGTGTATTGTTTAAGAAATTTATCTTATTGTAGTGTAGTTGATTTGTGTGCCTGTGTGCTCAGTTGTTCAGCTGTATATTACTCTGTGATCCTATGGACTGTAGGCTGCCAGGCTCCTCTGTCCATGGGATTGTCCAGGCAAGGATACTGGAGTGGGTTGCCATTTTCCTTCCCAACCCAGGGATCTAACTTGTGCTTCCTGCATCTTTGCATTGACAGGTGAATTCTTTACCATTGAGCCACCTGGGAGCCCTAGAGATGATTTATAATATAGTTATATATATATATATTTTTTTTCATATTCTTTTCTATTATGATTTATCACAGGATATTGAATATAGTTCCCTGTGCTGTATAGTACGACTTTGTTGTTTATCCATTCTATGAATAAAAGTTTGCATCTGCTAATCCCAAACTCCTAATCCATTTCTCTCCCACTCCCATGTATTACATATTAAAGGCAGATTGTATTATTTGAGACTCAACCTGAGTAGGGTTGGCAATATTTATTTTCTAACTTATCTAATTTATATGCTGGGATGACTCTCCAGTTCTGGGACATCTGATTATGGCCTGACTTCCCTGCTGGCGCAGATGGTAAACAATTCGCCTGCAATGCAGAAGACCCTGATTTGATCCCTGGGTCAGGATGGTCCCCTGAAGAAGGAAGTGGCCACCCACTCCAGTATTCTTGCCTGTAGAATCCCATGGACAGTGGAGCCCTGCGGTCTACAATCAATGGGGTCACAAAGAATTGGACACAACTGAGCAAATAACACTTTCGTACTTAATTATGGTCTGCCGCAAATAAATAACCCAGAGAACACCTAAATTTCAGCAATATCTTTTCCTTCATAAAACCATAATCTATTTTTATAATGAAAACTAAAACATTTCCTGAGTTAAATAATAAAGAAAAAACTAGGTGAACTTAAATTTTTTTTTTTAGTCAGTACATGTTTTGAAATGTGTATAACATGGCAGTTTCATTTATCTTATCCATCAAAAACTTAATTCTATTTTCAAGACATGAAAAATGTAAATTCTCTAGATTTGTGATTTCTTAAATTTCACTATGAGAAAAAGTCCTATAACACCGCTGTTACTAGTCCAAGTTTTACAATCTTTCAGTGCTTTATGAATATTTATTTTAATAGTCAGTGAGAGATGTCACAAAATCCAGACAGAGAGTGGGCTGCTGGCAGCCAGTTCAGGACTCAAAGAACTAAGAGGAGAGAGAGGGAGAGACAGAGCAAGGAGGAGAATTCAGTGCTTTTGGAAAGAAGTTAAATGCATTTCCTTTTTGTTGGCAAAGACTATCTAATAGAGTAAAAGCATTGACACTGTCTTGAATACCTCATAACTTTCCATTTCCATTTAAGCCCAGAGTAATCTCAAGTTGGGATGAAAATATATATATTAATTAGTGTAAACTCATTGATAACTCTCAAACTTGAACAAGAGTCTGATGGTAGACTAGGCAGCCTTTGCCCCAGTATTTTTTCCCTTGGGAGGTGGGAACCAGGCAGAGAAAAGAGGAGGAGGTAAGCAGGGGATGGCTGAAAAATCAGTGAATCCAGGGGGCTGTGCTCCCATCTCCCCAAATGCCTAACCTGATATCAGACCTATGTTTGGAAAAACATGCTCCTCTTACGCTGCGTGTTATTCTTCTTTTGGGTGTTTTCTGAATTTCTGCTAAAAACACTTAGCTCCTTCTAATTCTTAAACATGTTCCAGGCTTTCATAACCATTAAGGTGAACAACAACCAAAGGGTCACTGAAATCGTTAATCTCAGTGCTTGAATATCCAGATGTTGGGGGATGTTTACCAGAAATTTTCCCTAATGAGCCAAGCCACTTGGGCACGGTGTTTTGGGTGTTGTAAGAAAGGCTTTCTTGCAAATTCGTTCAAGAATATCCTCTTTGGTCAAAGAGCCAAACCTCAGGTCTGGAATACTACAGATTTATTTCTAAACTGAGACAATTTCAAGACAAAAAGACAAGTCTGATCAGAAATTAAAATTGAATCCAGAGTAAAGCTCAAATAACAGAGTTTGAAGGGTCTAGATTTCTGCCTACTCTAGAATATAGTTTCAGGACACCAGGGTGTGGCTTTAATGCAATGAGCAGATGGGGTCCGTGTATAAACATGCAGTGAGCTGTGGAATTCTTACACTCCCCAACTCTAAGTATTCTGCATATCTAAATTCTGCATATCCATGAAAAACATTTCAACTGAAGAAAAGGAAACACAGACTAATGAGGGTATTTTTTGTCTGTTTGTTTTGGCCATGCCACATAGCATGTGGGATCTTAGTTCCCCACCCAGGGATCAAATCCACACCCTCTGCATCCCTTCATTGGAAGTGCAGAGTCTTAACCACTGGACCACCAGGGGAATCCATGAAAAATGATTTTCTCTAAGCTTCTCTATCTGATTCCCTTGAGGAAATCCATTTTCATAGGAATTTGCCCAATGTGTCACCCCTTGCTTCTGCACTCACTAAGACCAGCAGAGTGTTCCAGCCCATCACAGGCATGAGAGGCCCTGAGGACCCAGAGAAACCTGGAGCTTCCGCAGTCTGGGGTCCTTTGGGATATTGCTATCATGCCAGCCAGAGACAGAAGAGTAGGAGAGCCACATGGAGAAATGCTTTAGAGGAGATACTGGGCCAACCCAGACTCCTAAAGGCTTTTTCTGAGTGCCGCCGCTGCTGCTGCTGCTAAGTCGCTTCCGTCGTGTCCAACTCTGTGCGACCCCATCGACGGCAGCCCACCAGGCTCCCCCATCCCTGGGATTCTGCACGCAAGAACACTGGAGTGGGTTGCCATTTCCTTCTCCAGTGCATGAAAGTGAAAAGTGAAAGTGAAGTCGCTCAGTCGTGTCCAACTCTTAGTGACCCCATGGACTGCAGCCCACCAGGCTCCTCCGTCCATGGGCTTTTCCAGGCAAGAGCACTGGAGTGGGTTGCCATTGCCTTCTCCGGTTTCTGAATGGGATCTTATATGATGAGTTTGTACCCTGGGATATTAGAAATATAATTATTTGTCTTAGGATTAGGTAAGAGCAGGATTTGTGTCTGTGAAAGAGGTGATAAGAGATGAGATGGCTTGTTTCTCAAAATAAGTGACTGAGTATGTTTTCTCCACATCAGACATCAGATTTAACCTAACTCTAGATAGCTGGACAATCACATAATTTAAGGATTGCCTCACACTCTACTACCTTTCTGGCACAGAGGAAACACACGTGAAGCATAGAAAATGGAAACTATGCAGTGCTTTTTAGGTTGGGGTGAGAGAGAAGAGAACTGTGGTTCAGAGGGTGTGGTCAAGAGTCCTGGGAGTCACAGGGAATGCTCCAGGTCAGTACTGGTAGGAGAGGGAGTGTCCCTGCCTGGTGACTCATGGAGACAACGAAGCATCTTGGGTAACAAGAACTGGAGATAGACCTGCACCTCCAGGCTCTTCCTTGAATATTTTCCCTTCAGTCTTTCCAGATCTGATGTGACAGTCAGAAGAAAATGCCAAAGATGTTTTCTTGTGAGTGGAGGGTATGATCCAGAGGACACTCAGGGAAGTCTTTAGAAAACAGTAATGCTTGAAAGGTCTAAGTTCTGTTGTTTCCAAATCATGTTGTCACCAACTGAACTTGGGCCTGCCCGCTTGCCGAGCAGCAAAGCCAATTTATGGACACTGGGCTGTGGTGAAGGAAAGTACCGTGTTTTCTGCAAGGCTCAGCAAAGAGAGCAGACAGCTCGTGGGCAAAAGATCCAAACTCTCCAATGGCTTTCAGGGAAGGGTGTTTTTTTTTAAAAAAAAAAATGTATTTACTTATTTATTGGCTGTGCTGGGTCTTTGTTGCTGTGCATGGGATTTCTCTAGTTGCAGCAAGCAGGGGCCACTCTCTAGTTGTGGTGCTTGGGCTTCGCATTGCTGTGGCTTCTCTTGTTGCAGAGGACGGACTCTAGGGCTCAGTGGTTGTGGCACATGGGCTTAGTTGCCCCACGACATGTAGAATCTTCCCAGACCAGGCATCGAACCTGTGTCCCCTGCATTGGAAGGTGGATTCTCAGTCACTGGACCACTAGGGAAGTCCCAGGAAGGGTTGTTAAAGGCAACATCTAGGGTGAGGGCTGTGGCGTGCATGGCTGTCTTCTGGTTAGCTGGTGGTGAGATAAAGCATGGTGTTTCAGGAAACTCAATCATCAACCTTCTGGTTCCAATCAATCTGGGGTCACAGTCACTAACCTCCACCTGGGTAGAGATCTTAGTTCCTTCAGAACCACTCAAAGACAAGTGTCAGATTGTTAGTGTATCTTTTGGGGAGGAACAAGGATTCTGTTTTATTGCTGAACTGTTATTACTTTTCTTGCTTAATTGCTTTTTCTTTGTTTCTGCCTCCCCTCACTTCAGTTCAGTTCAGTTCAGTCACTCAGTTGTGTCCGACTCTCTGCGACCCTGTGGACTGCAGCACATCAGGCTTCCCTGTCCCTCACCAATGCCTGAAGCTTGCTCAAACTCATGTCCATCGAATCAATGATGGACAGTGATCTCATCCTCTGTCACCCCCTTCTCCTCCTACCTTCTCCTTAATTTTTCCCAGCATCAGGGTCTTTTCAAATGAGTCAGTTCTTTGCATCAGGTGGCCAAAGTATTAGAGTTTCAGCTTCAGCATCAGTCCTTCCAATGAATATTCAGGACTGATTTCCTTTAGGACTGACTGGTTTGATCTCCTTGCAGTCCAATGGACTCTCAAGAGTCTTCTCCAACACCAGAGTTCAAAAGCATCGATTCTTCGGTGCTCAGCTTTCTTTATAGTCCAACTCTCACATCCATACATGACCACTGGGAAAACCATAGCTTTGAGTAGATGGACTTTTGTCGTCTCCTCTCACTTCCCTAATTAGTAACTCCTTGAATTTGCTCTTTGTAACTCAGGGAATACCTAGGAGACTAAAGCCTTTTCTACAAACAAGAAATGGAAGACACAGAGGGGCTTTGTTACCCCAGAGGACCCCACAGGATCCTGCTTGGTTTCCATGTTACTTCAGATACAAATTGTGGTTCTGAAATAACAAGGCTCAGGATAGAAGTACCTGAGCTTTCTGAATAAAAGTACCTTTTGAAAAGCTCTTAACTAAAGTTAATTTAATTTTTATACATGTTCCCTGTGTTCTTTTCATTTGTCAGAAACCAATTTCAGAGGTAAATAGTTATCTGTCAATTTCATTAGATTAGACAAATGTAGTATAATTGTATAATTCTTCACTATTTCCCAATTACTATTCTTTTGCCTCAGATTGCTGAAGGAACATTTACCAATGCTATTAACTTGTTGATTTAAATCCTAGGCAACTTTGTCTCCAAATAAATTGACATTTATCTTCTTTCAACATGATCCTACAAATGTAGGGTTAATATTTATCATGTAAATAAATATTTTATGCACATGGGTTTATTTCCAATTTATTTTCCTCTCAGTGCTTCAATGTCTATTTTATTCTGATATCTCTCAGATTACTGTAGCCTCTCTAGGGAAACTGTTTTCAGATTGAACTCAAATATGTTCTACAACAATTTCTAACCCAGAAATATCAGATGATGAAATATATAGATTTCAGGCCTTATTTGGCATCAGTGTAAAGCACAATAAATGTATCTTTCATACTAGTTCAAAACAAACACTAATAAAATGAGCTTTAAAATCTATATTGATTATTATCTATAAACTCCTAAGGTTTGAAAAAAAGCTGTTAAAATTTTGGGGTGGACTGTACAGTTGGATGCCAACAATAGCATTAATAACAGTTCTGTGTCCCAGGAGTTGAATTAAGCTTTTTTCATTCCTTCTCCCATTTAATCCTCACAATGCATTGAGAGGTGGATGTTATAGATAAAAACAATCCCATAGCTAGTAAGTAGGAAACAGATTCAAGACTTGAACTCAGGTTTTTGGTACTAGTGCCTTATCTTCCCAGAAAGTCTCCTTAGTCAGATTTAGACTCATAAGTACATAAATGTAGTCTTGGCTTTCCTCAAGATTCATTAGATCTCATTCTTTGATTTTTATAATTTTCTAATTTCCTAATTTAAAATGTTGTCTTTACAAATGGCCATACATGATGATATTTAGCATCAAGGAAACAGGCTGATAGTATGAGTACTCTACTTGCTATCCATAATTTTTTGAGAATTCATAAGTTTGTCTTGGCAATATACCTAAATTCTAATTTGTGGTTGAAATGACATGACTGGACATGGAAACTACACTTTGTGTCTAACTATCGAATCATTTGACTCTAATTCCTAAGTTTCCAGAAGGCATAAACTTCTTTGTCTTACGCCTGATTCCTTCCTGGGGAATTTCATACCAAAGAATACGAATTTTTCATGTCTTAAAAATCAAATCTGCTTTGAAGTCCCTCTGACCTTGATTGCTTATTTAGCAAATGATACACTCTAGTCACTTGCAGAAATGTGCTTTATTGATAACATGAGTTTCTTACCCCTATCTTTTGATCCCATTGTACTATTGTTTCCTGACTATGTATGTTACTTTGGGTGAATTCAAAGGTTAACAGTGCCATTATTTAGTTTGATTTATCACCAGCCATTTGGATCCTGAATATCTCATTTACACTGAATCAGGATTCTAATTATCAATAGTTAACTCAAAAGGTGCCAGATTTCAAAAGTATGTGTTTTCATTTCTAATTTTGGCCCGGGAATAGACTTTAATGTTCAGAAGAGTGAAATCACCTCAGCTTTCAGGAACACATTAACCATTATGGTTTCTTTGGCTCCTCTGAAGTTCTTCGGATTTGCACATATTTGATTTTGTTCTCAAAGCGTCCACCAAGACCTGTTCTTATCCTATTGGAATTGAGTAACCACTGAAGGAATTCAGAAAATGACACTTTGACTTTTTATATTATTGCCTTGCAATAAAGTATATTTCAAAGAAAAACTAATATAGAAAAGAAAATCCACAAGATAATATATCAGAATTGAATCTCATGTTCTTTGCAACTTCCCCAAGGCCAGCTTTCAACCTACACTGTTTTCACAATAAAGCAGCTGATTTCACATAACATCTGTCGCTATGGTGACAAGAGAACAATGATAGCCGGAAAACTAATAGTGTTTTTTCCAACTTGCTTTCTGGAATGTGTATTGGACATGGAAGCAGCAGCAAAGCATTTACTGAAGGGAGAGGTCAGTGAACCCATCCATCAAGGCACAATCTCTGTTTCAAATCAAGAAGGATAAGGGCTTTTGCCAGCAGTTAGTCTTTACCTGTGTGACTGCCTAAATTCCTTGAGAAGTTAGTCTTTACCTTTACCTGTGTGACTGCCTAAATTCCTTGAGAAGAAATATAAAGAACATCAGTAAACATTGCTAGGGAGAACATGGTGGAAGGAAAGAAAGAGAGTTGGGGAGATGAAAACATAAATAGCAATGTCTTGGCTTCAAATGATGTGAAGTGAAGCAAGCTCTGTGGGAAGCGAGAGAAAAGCAGTGGGGATGGGATCCAGGTATAAGGCATGGAGGTACTGTAGCTGGCTCTGAGCTGTGTGGCAGCTGACACAGTCTATGTGGTTAACAAGACTACACGCATTAGCTTTCCATATGGTAATGCTTGTGATGCCCCTCTGGCTGTGGAACACTAATTAAGCTCAGATTAAAATATGGCAGGAGGGAATTCCCTGGCAGTCCAGTGGTTAGGACTTAGTGCTTCCACTGCCGGCCCTGAGTTCGATCCCTGGTCAGGGAATTAGGATCTGGCAAGCCAAGTGACCACAAATGAAACAACAACAAAAAAATGATAGGACACACGAATACATGTGAAGTGGCTAACATGGGTTACCTTGGAGATGAGGTTATGTAGGGGAAGGAAGGAATAAAGGCAGTTGGGAGCCAAAAAATAAAAAATAAGCATGGATGCCATCACCGTTTTGAATGTCTCTAAGATATGGAAAGATGCGTACAGATGTTAACTCTCCTTCACACCTTTGAGGGGGCTTACATAGCACAGACAACCCTTCGGCTCTTGCTACAAGAGTTTTTGCCTGGGCCCTGGGAGTGAAGGGCTAATAGGAGCCAGAAGAAAATATGTAGACTGTTCCTTGCAGCCCCAGCACTCAGTTTTAGATCTTTACCTCACAGATTTCTTATCCTTTTTTTTTTTTTATTTTTTATGAAGGAGGAGACAGGGTGATAATGTAGGGAATATTTTTATGGAAAGGAAGCACAGCCAGCATTATATCCAAGAATTTAAAAAAAAATCACTGAGTGACTTAAGGAACCTATAAAAAGTTCTCTGTTTAAAAAAAGTCTTACAGATGCCTAAAATTTCACCCATAATTAGGCAAGGGGTGGTTAATAGATTTCAATTTATGGCCACCCCCATTCCAAGGGTTGCCACTATCTAGTGTGCCATTCTGATTTTTTATGGCTGTGTATCAAACCATCCCAACACCGAGAGGCTTAAGACAACAATAAACATTTTCTTGTGACTCTTCATGTCTGTAGAACAGGCATTCAGGAAGGGCTCAGCTGGTTGAGTCTGGCTTGGGGTCTCCCATGTGGATCAGTCAGATAGTGGCTGGGCAGTGGAGGTCTGGAGCAACTGGGAACTGACAGTGCATCTCTCTCTGTTTTTATATATACTTGGTCTTCTGCAAGCCTTCCTAACTGCATGGTAGCCTCAGGGCAACCGAATGACTAAAGGCCTCAAGGATGTGTATCCCACCTTCAAGAGTGAATGTTTTAGCTAAGAAGGCAGATTCTGCGTCACCTTTTATGACTCAAACTTGGAAGGCCGGCAGAGTTGCATCTGCTATGTGGTATTGGTTACAAGTGAGTCACAAATCTGCCTAGATGCAAGAGGAGGGGAATTAAACCCCACCTCTTGGTGGGGGAGCAACAAGGTTCTAGGAAACACATGAGATGAGAGATACGGTTGTGGTCCTCTTTGAGAAATGCCACCTGCTGCCTATGCTTTAGGGCCCAGGGTGTATAGGAATGCTGTAAAGTGGTTTTCTGTTTGTTTGTTTCTGTTTTGTTTGTTTGGATATTTGGGCCAAGCTGCTCAGTTTGTGTGATCTTATTTCCCCAGTCAAGGATCGAACCTGGCACCTGGCAGTGGGATCACAGAGTTCTAACCTCTGGACTGCCAGGGAAGTCCCATGCCGTAAAGCTTTGACGTGAAGAAGTAGGTGTGTGTGGCCAAAAGTGACACGTGATGGAACCTTGGTTCATTGTATTTGTCCTCCTAGCACTATGCACTTCCTTTCTCTAGCCCTTTTATATATTGAAAGTATCCTAACAGTAATATTTCCATATTGTTTTCTTCTTTGACAGAACATGTTGTCTGTAAACAAAAGACGAAACAAAAACACAGGGAAAAGAAACAACCCCTTCTCCACATAAAACCCAGAGTGATTTAAAAAACAGAGCAGAGCAAGAGACCACGCAGAAAAGGTTGAGGGGAAAAAACCCCAAACCGGAGGCTGGTTCCGAAAGATGTCATAGGAACCTGCAGCTGTAAAGGCTACATAATGCAGAGGTGGGCTGGGTACTATTGGGGTGGAGATTGTCTTGGGGGGGGGAAACTTCTTAGAAAAGAGAAGAATAAAATTTGACAGTTTTTCTACATAGAAATTAAAAGCTTCATGTGGCAAAAGAACACATCAAAAAAGTCAAAAGTCAAACAGTCTGGGAAAGATGCTTGCAATAAACATAGCAAAGGATTGTATTTCAAAGAGCTTCTAGCAAATGTGCAAGCAACTTATAAACAATACAGTAGAAAAATGGCCTAAGGATATCCACAGGCAGTCCACAGAAAAGAAAGGGAAAATGTCCAATAAATATATGGACCTTTGTCATCTGGGAAATACAAACTAAAACAAAAGCGAGCTATCATGCTTAACCATTAGATTCCAAAATTAAAAATGATAATATCAAACATTGGCTAGGATATGAGGAACTCAGATACATTGTTGGCATGACTGTGAATTGCCATAATTGGTACAAAAGTTATCTGGCATTTTTATTAAAGTTGAAAATGTCTGTATCTTTAACATAGCTGTGTATACTTCTGACAATATATAAAGTAGAAACAATTGCATATAAATGTATACATTAAAGAGCATTTATTGTGGCAATTTTCTTTTTTTGTTGTTTATTTTATTTTTCTTTTTATTAAACATTTTTTATTAGTTTTGCCAAACAATGACATGATATCACCATGGGTTTACATATGCTCCCCCTCCAGAGCCCCCCTCCCTCCTCCCTCCCCCCGGGAAATCTCGTTGCACCAGTCCCAAGCATCAATCCTGGGCCGGCTATTGCTAAGACATATGATAATTAACATGTTTCAATGCCATTCTCCCATATCATCCCACCCTTTCCCTCATCCACAGAGGCCCTGAGTCTATTCTATAAATCTGCGTTCCTTTTGCTGTCTCGCATGCTGGGTTCTCGTTACCGTCTTTCTAAATTCCATATATATGTGTTAATATACTGTATTGTCTTTGCTTCTGGCTTACTTCACTCTGGATAATGGGCTCCACTTTCGTCCATCTGAGTAGAACTGATTCAAATGAATTTTTCCTTAATGCTGAGTAATATTCCATTGTGTATATGTACCACAGCTTTCTTATCCATTCATCAATTGATGGGCATCTAGGTTGGTTCCATGTCCTGGCTATTGTAAACAATGCAGCGATGAACATTGGGGTACACGTGTCTCTTTCAATTCTGGTTTCCTCGGTGTGTATGCCCAACAGTGGGATTGCTGGGTCATATGGCAGGACTATTTGCAGTTTTTTAAGGAACCTCCACACTGTTTTCCATAGAGGCTGTACTAGTTTTCAATCCCACCAACAGTGTAAGAGAGTTCCCTTTTCTCCACATCCTCTCCAGCATTTATTACTTGTGGATTTTTGGATTGCAGCCATTCTGAGTGGTGTAAAGTGATATCTCATTGTGGTTTTGATTTGCATTTCTCTGATAATGAGTGATGTTGAGCATCTTTTCATGTGTTTGTTAGCCATTTTTATGTCTTCTTTGGAGAAACGTCTGTTCAATTCTTTGGCCCACTTTTTGATTGGGTTGTTTATTTTCCTAGAATGGAGCTGCAGGAGTTGCTTGTATATTTTTGAGATTAATTGTTTGTCCGTTGCTTCATTGGCTATTATTTTCTCCCATTCTGAAGGCTGTCTTTTCACCTTGCTTATAGTTTCCTTTGCAGTGCAGAAGCTTTTAATTTTAATTAGGTCCCATTTGTTTATTCGTGCTTTTATTTCCAATATTCTGAGAGGTGGGTCATGTAGGATCCTGCTTTGGTTGATGTCAGAGAGTGTTTTCCCAATGTTATCCTCTAGGAGTTTTATAGTTTCTGCTCTTATGCTTAGATCTTTGATCCATTTTTAATTTATCTTTGTGTATGGTGTTAGAAAGTGTTCTAGTTTCATTCTTTTACAAGTGGCTATCCAGTTTTCCCAGCACCACTTGTTAAAGAGGTTGTCTTTTCTCCATTGTATATTCTTGCCTCCTTTGTCAAAGATAATGTGTGCCTAGATGCGTGGATTTATCTCTGGGCTTTCTATTCTGTTCCATTGATCTATACTTCTGTCTTTGTGCCAGTACCATACTGTCTTAATGACTGTGTATTTGTAGTATAGCCTAAAGTCAGGTAGGTTGACTCCTCCAGTTCCATTTTTCTTTCTCAAGATTGCTTTGGCGATACGAGGTTTTTTGTATTTCCATACAAATTGTGAAATTATTTGTTCTAATTCTCTGAAAAAGACCTCTGGTAGCTTGATAAGAATTGCATTGAATCTATAGATTGCTTTGGGTAGTATACTCATTTTCACTATATTGATTCTTCCAATCCACGAACACGGCACATTTCTCCATCTGTTTGTGTCCTCTTTGATTTCTTTCATCAGTGTTTTATAGTTTTCTATATACAAGTCTTTTGTTTCTTTAGGTAGAAATACTCCTAAGTATTTTATTCTTTTTGATTCGATGGTGAATGGAGTTGTTTCCATAATTTCTTTTTCTGTTTTTTCATTGTTAGTGTATAGA